>CAXIES010000042.1:0-134723 GCA_964023965.1 Melinopterus prodromus
ATATATATATATATATATATATATATATATATATATATATGTCACCGAATAAAGTAGAGGGGTACACACCAGCTACCCAGAGTGGGGGACGCTAGCGTACCAGAGTGGGGAACGCGTTGCCGGACCACGCGGAGACCACAGACCAGACGGGTGGTGGCTTTCCGTTGTGATGGGCGCAATCGTACCGCTATCCACTCGTTATATTAGTTACTGCAATTATTGCATATTTCTATTTGGTTTCACTATATTGGTTGAAACAGTTGTGTATTCGTTATATAAAATTTGACAGTGATAATATCAGAAGTGGGATCTAATTCGCGTGCAAAATCCAAGAACAAAGAAACAGCTGAAAATGTTAACCCTCGCTGCCTGACGGAAGTACTTGAGATCATATTATAGAGATTATGGTACTTGGGATCAAAAATGGTTGTTTTCAAGGTATTAGTGATGCTTAAAAGAGATCGTTTAATTTTGGTGAGTCATACCTTGTTGAGAACTATTATTTGTACTGCATTGAATGGAAAATCATGTAAGTACGGGTCTGCTTAATTGCAGTATGCAAAACTATTGTCTATTTTCGATATGAATTTAATTGGTGTTATCTTTGTGTTGATACCAAGAGAGTTGCACAATAATAGTGATTGTTAAAAGAGATTTTGTAATTTGTTGCGTCATACCTTGTTGAGCATTATTATTTGTACTGCATTGAATGGAAAATCATGTAAGTACGGGTCTGCTTAATTGCAGTATGCAAAACTATTGTCTATTTTCGATATGAACTTAATTGTTGTTATCTTTGTGTTGATACCAAGAGAGTTGCACACTAATAGTGATTGTTAAAAGAGATTTTATAATTTGTTGGGTCATAACTTGTTGAGATTTTGTTGTTTGAACTGCATTGAAAGGAAAATCATGTAAGTACAGGTGTGCATAATTGCAAATTGCGAACCTATTGTGGAGCGACCTCGAGCCCTGAGTCATCGCAAATGCCGGAGAACCACCAAGTCCATGTACCTGACTAACTGGTGGAGTGTTTTTTCTACTATTGTGGATTATTATTTCATGTACCGAGTGTTCGACGCTGTCGAATGTTTCTTGCATAGTCTCGGCGGCGCGGCGCCGGTTTTAGACAGTGGATGCCAACGATACGACGCACTTGTAGTAGTATTGTTCTGGTATCATTGTGTTTCGTTCAATTTGATTACGACTTTTGTTTGTTTAATTTACGATTGATAACACTATTGTCAATTTTCAATATGATCTTAATGTGTTGTTTTTATTTGTTTATATCGAGAGAATTGCATACTAACTAAAGTTCATCGATGCCAGATGAGTTTTCAAGTTTGCCACACTTGTCAGAATGGACGAGTAGTTTGTAAAAGTTTTTGCTGATGCTTGTTATACGCCACTTAGAGACGTGTTGGAGAGAGTGTTTTAACATTAGAAACGTATGCATTGTTGGTACCAGTGCCGAGACGGAGTAAGATCAAAACCAATGTTTTTACGGTTTGTGATTGATAATTAATAGATCATAGTTGAAATAGTAGAATGCCTCAATGGTTTGTGATTTATAATTTAACGATTGATTGTTTTCCATAATAAGTGTAGGTAACTACTGTAGCCTTTAAAAAGTGTTTTATTCGTAAAACATTGAGAATACGAAAAATCGGTATAATTTCTGATTTAAACTTATTCATTTCTTAACTTAAAACAAGAATCTCCCTATCATTTTGTTGTTTAAAAATTGAAAGTACTTTTGCTAAGAGTACTGTAATTGGCGCGGTTGAAGAGCTTACGCTTGTATTTGATATTTAGAAATATGAAGGTGCCTTTTCTTGGCATATTATAAATTGGAAATAGGAAATCTTTTGTTTTGTAACTTCATAATGCAAAATTGAAAGTTACTTGTTGAAGAATAGTAAGGTTACGTTTCTAATCATTATTGGTGAATTGAAGGTTTATGTTCTTCATGAATTGTGGATTGACGATTGAAGTATCTTATGCCGTGTGTGGCTTAATTTGCGAATTTAAGGTTGATGCTTGCGATCATTATTGGAGAGTTGAAATTTATTAGCTTTGTGTAGCTGAATTTGAGAGTGTAGCTTTTGGAGTTTGTGTATTGTTATTTGAACATTGAAAGTTGGTGTTCGTCGTGACTCATAATTGGAGAATTGAAATTTATAGCTTTGTGTACCTGAATCTGAGAATTTGGAGTTTATGTGTTTTGGTGTATAATAACCAGACACGTGTAAGATACTGTTCTTCGTGTGTTATAATTTGAGAATGGAAAGTCTTGTCTATCAAAAATTGGGTATTGGTAGTTATCAATGTTTTGTGATTCATAATTTATGAATCGTAAGTTTATGTTCTTTAAGTATTATAATTAGAGAACGGAAACCCCTTATGTTTTGTCTAACATAATTTTTGAAATGAATTGGAATTTGTGTGTTATAAATTGAGGATTGAAATACCTTATTCCATTTACGTAACGTAATGTGAGAATTGTACGTTTGTGTATTTCGAGTATCATAATAGCAGACATTGATGTCCTTGATCGTTATGTGTCATAATTTCAGAAATAAAGGATAATTCGTTTTGTTGGCATGTTAAGAAAATTGAACGTTGTTATGTAATTCAAAAGTTGTTCTAGTTTATATATCCCAATTTAAAAAAAGGGAGTGGATCATTTGTACGCTTTGCATTTATTTAATTATTAATTGTTGATAATTGTGAACTGGTCTTTGCACATTGGTACAGATGAAGAAGGTATGTGTGGTAATAGTTAGTTTTGAGAGAAATATAACATCATTTTGTGTAAGCCAAACTACGGTTCCTGAGTTTAAGATGTAAAATGAGCTACATGTAGTTCCTGAGCTTGGAGTGGAAAAGAGAAAATATAGAAATGAATTGTAAAAGTCACTATTGTTGTGAATGTGAGAATGTTGATGGTTGTTGAGTTAAACTGGTCGTTGTACAGTCCCTGAACTCTTGTGTTTGTTGTTTGATACGGCTCTAAACCTTGGTAAAGTAGTTATGGTGATAACTCTAAACTTGGTTAAAGCAGTCGGGATTGTTGTTTGATACGGCTCTAAACCTTGGTAAAGTAGTTATGGTGAGATAACTCTAAACTTGGTTAAAGCAGTCGGGATTTGTTGTTTGATACGGCTCTAAACCTTGGTAAAGTAGTTATGGTGAGATAACTCTAAACTTGGTTAAAGCAGTCGGGATTTGTTGTTTGATACGGCTCTAAACCTTGGTAAAGTAGTTATGGTGAGATAACTCTAAACTTGGTTAAAGCAGTCGGGATTTGTTGTTTGATACGGCTCTAAACCTTGGTAAAGTAGTTATGGTGAGATAACTCTAAACTTGGTTAAAGCAGTCGGGATTTGTTGTTTGATACGGCTCTAAACCTTGGTAAAGTAGTTATGGTGAGATAACTCTAAACTTGGTTAAAGCAGTCGGGATTTGTTGTTTGATACGGCTCTAAACCTTGGTAAAGTAGTTTTGGTGATAACTCTAAACTTGGTTAAAGCAGTCGGGATTTGTTGTTTGTTACGGCTCTAAACCTTGGTAAAGTAGTTATGGTGATAACTCTAAACTTGGTTAAAGCAGTCGGGATTGTTGTTTGATACGGCTCCACACCTTGGTAAAGTAGTTTTGGTGATAACTCTAAACTTGGTTAAAGTAGTCGAGATTCTTTGGTTGACTACAGCGTTAGATCATGTTAAAGTAGTTGGTGATCTTTAAATTTGACTAGATGACTGTTAGTTATGTTAAGAAATTAACCTGTGGTTACTGGATGTAGATTGATAGAAACAGCCACTGAACTTGAATGAATGAGAATGCTCTTTGCATGTTATAGTTGAAAGTAGCTCCTGGGCTTGCTAAGAACGATGGAGTGCCTGAAACTGTTGGTAAAAGAAAAACTAGATAATTAGTCCGGTTGTATTCTTTAGAAGAATTGCTAGGCACAGCAGATCAGAGACAGGTATCCCGAGAGCGTGACACCTTGCAGGATGGCCGTGTCACCGAATAAAGTAGAGGGGTACACACCAGCTACCCAGAGTGGGGGACGCTAGCGTACCAGAGTGGGGAACGCGTTGCCGGACCACGCGGAGACCACAGACCAGACGGGTGGTGGCTTTCCGTTGTGATGGGCGCAATCGTACCGCTATCCACTCGTTATATTAGTTACTGCAATTATTGCATATTTCTATTTGGTTTCACTATATTGGTTGAAACAGTTGTGTATTCGTTATATAAAATTTGACAGTGATAATATATATATATATATATAGAGAGAGAGAGAGATAGAGAGAGAGCGAGCGAGAGAGAGAAAGGTAATTTGTCTGGCAATTCCGTCATACGAAGAAGCAACCGTAGACACGTGTTTCGGACTATTAGTCCTCATCAGTACGGTATTGCCAAGGAGTAAGATGGACACTCAATGGAAAAAACACTCAAATGGAGACCATAACGGGGGTGCCCAATGTCGCCAATTTGGTGCTTCAGTCACAACATCTTCAGGATTCGAAGGCAAGATGTGACGTCGCGCCGGAGGTGACGCACACCCCAGGCCCACCATAGCCCAATGAGGTATAGCTGGAAAACAGGTTTATCGACGCCGACGGTAAGATATTCAATGAATATCTTACCGTTGGGCACCCCCCTTATGGTCTCCATTTGAGTGTTTTTTTCCATTGAGTGTCCATCTTACTGCTTGGCTATACCGTACTGATGAGGATAATAGTCCGGTTGCGTCTTCGTATGACGGAATTGCCCGACAAACTACCTTTCTCCTTCCAATCGATAAACCAGTTTTCCATCTATACCTCCATGGGCTATAGTGGGCCTGGGGTGTCCGTCCCCTCCGGGGCGATGTCACATCTTGTCTTCGAATCCTGAAGATGTTGTGATTGAAGCACTAAATTGGTGACATTGGGCACCCCCCTTATGGTCTCCAGTTGAGTGTTTTTTCCATTGTGTGTCCATCTATATATATATATATATATATATATATATATATATATATATATATATATATATATATATATATATATATATATATATATATAATATAAGGAATATGAAGTATATAGAATCCAAGAGAGAAGTAAGTTTTAAAATTAATTAAAAGGGTACGGTCTCAGCCCGGATATATATATAGGGTGTCTCACGGAACTGGTACATTAGAAGTTTCTCATGCTCTACTATTGCTGGAAACTTGAAATTTTGGAATTACAATTAACTCAATCTGAACTCTTCAGCTAAAATGTTCTCAAGTTAGCTGTCACGTCCGGTCACCGGAAGTCGGTATCAACTTCGTTATTTTAAATGGAATGATATAATTTTTATTGTATTTGTGGTTTCTACGTATCAAAATACATCATTTTTGATAAGGTTTCCCTATACCTAAATATCACCATTTTTTAGTTTTTTTGATTTTACTAACTTTTTGGTGATTTTCGCGGTTACGTTTAAAATTGAATATCTCGGTTATTATTGAAACTAGAATTTTCATGATTGGTGGTCCGAAACTAGAAACATAACCAAATAAGACGATGTTTAGTTCATCATGGTACCTTATACAGGGTGTTCAAAATTTACAACACAACAATTGAATTTTCAAACGTAAAAAAGTTTTTTTTTTCAAATGGAACATCCTGTATACCGATACGCCATTCGATAGGAAGTCTTATTCCCTATCAATCAATATAAGGGTTCCCTATATCTAACTTTAATAGTTTTTGATATATTGACACTTTTTCTTTAACTCCATTTTGTATACTCTTGGGTTGTATAAGGAGGCCCTCATATTTTGGCAGATAAACTATTTCATTATCAATAACATTTCACAACATCATTTTTATAAATTGGCATTTAATAAATTGCAGTATTTAAATAATAAATTGTATTTGAATACAGATATATTCATACTTTTCATGTCTTATTTTGGCACATTTGCAGTGCTCGGGATTTATCGTGTACGCACGATGGTGGTCGCCGCTAATACACTGCTACCTTAATTTTGATAGGTCTTTACATTTGACAGATGTTTGTTTGTAAACGCAGACGGTTATTCAAATAGTGACATTTTGAATTTATTCTTCATTCACGGAGAATGTAACAAAATATTGGAAAGGACATGTTAAATTTTCAATCACAGATACCCAGACCTACCGCCAATGACAAGACGTAAATTCAGGAAAATTGAGTCAAACTTTTTGCGCTTTGGAAAAGTAGGAAAACAGAAAAATTTTGCAAGTCTTGTTACGGGTAATGAAGAAAATGAATTAAATGTTTTCGCGTATTTTATTGCTTTCCGGAATAGCTCCACGCGAGCTGTTTTTATGGATTTAGGTATAGCTTATAATTAAAAGCCTTGCAGTACAACTTTCTACAGAAATTGTTTACATGATTTTTAGGTCTATCACGTGCATCCATCCATAGAATTCTTTTAAAACACAAAATGCATCCTTATGCCTACAATATTTTACAATCACTCTTTCCTAATGATTATGCACGGAGAATTGAATTTTGTGAATTTATGCTGGTAAAAATTCAGGAGGACCCGTTCTTTTTATCAAAGATAATTTGGACTGACGAATCAAAAGTTTCGAGGGAGGGTATAATCAACAGACACAATTTACACTATTGCGCAACCGAAAATCCCCATGCCATAAGACAGGAAAATGTTCAACACAATTTTAGTTTTAATGTTTTTGCTTTAATAATGGGGGACGAAATTAGATACGAAATTTACAATGAAAATTTAAATAGTGATAGATATTTAGAAATTGTGCGTGGATGTGTGAACAAATTTTGCGAAAATCCTCCCCTGAATGTTTTACGCGACTGCTTTTATCAAATGGATGGTGCACCGGCACATTCTTCGCATGCGGTATGGATTCAACTTAATCAGATGTTTGAAGATAGATGGTTCGGAAGTAGGGGACCCTGGCGATGGCTACCAAGGTCACCAGATTTAACACCATTAGACTTTTATTTCTGGGGTCATGTGAAAAGTCAGGTCTATTCCACACCAGTAAATACTCTAGTAGAATTGAGAAACAGAGTAGTAGCCGCCATTAATGGAATTCCGCGACAACAAATCCGAAGAGCGACGATGACAGAAGTACAGCGAAGAGTCTTAAAATGTTTGGAGCAGAACGGGCAGCATTTCGAACAGAATAATTAAGTTTTACTTGAAGTTAGATATCCCAAATATAGTGTTTTAGTTTTAAAAAACCTTTCAATATTTTTCTGTTCCAAAGTTCCTATACATTCGTATAAATGAAGAATAAATCGTTTTGTATTTAGTTTGGATTCTTTTATTTTGACAATATCTCAAAAACTATTAAAGTTAGATATAGGGAACCCTTATATTGATTGATAGGGAATAAGAGTTCCTATCGAATGGTGTACCGGTATACAGGTGTTTCATTTGAAAAAAAAAAGTTTTTTACGTTTGAAAATTCAATTGTTGTGTTGTAAATTTTGAACACCCTGTATAAGGTACCATGATGAACTAAACATCGTCTTATTTGGTTATGTTTCTAGTTTCGGACCACCAATCATGAAAATTCTAGTTTCAATAATAACCGAGATATTTAATTTTAAACGTAACCGCGAAAATTACCAAAAAGTTAGTAAAATCAAAAAAACTCAAAAATGGTGATATTTAGGTATAGGGAAACCTTATCAAAAATGATATATTTTGATACGTAAAAACCACAAATACAATAAAAATTATATCATTCCATTTAAAATAACGAAGTTCATACCGACTTCCGGTGACCGGACGTGACAGTTAACTTGAGAATATTTTAGGTGAAGAGTTCAGATTGAGTAAATTGTAATTCCAAAATTTCAAGTTTCCAGCAATAGTAGAACATGAGAAACTTCTAATGTACCAGTTCCGTGAGACACCCTGTATATATATATATATATATATATATATATATATATATATATATATATATATATATATATATATATATATTGTGTTCCAGATAATATATTATTGATCTGATTGTATATTTTTAATGAGGGGAACTTTCGCTACGCGAGCATCAAAAGAGGGGAAATGATTTTTGATTTTTTAGTAGGTCATATATAAGGTGCACAAAGGGTACGAAGTGACCTCCACAATTTATATATAAACGGAAACTGATGTGTCGCTGATAACTCCAGCGGTGTTGCCAAACCTACGGAGGTCACAATAGGCTATTATTATATAGAATGCATATTGTAGCGTTTTTCGTTCGTTAAGGTGTGAATTAAAACACTCGGTATATTAAAATAGTCACTTAATTTATTTAACACTATTACAGTCTTATTACCTAATTATTCAAACACGAACACTAAAAACTAACTGTCACTTAAAGCTACTATAAATTTATCTTCACTGTATTTATTTCGAACTATTTATGTCGATCAATAATCGCGCCCGCGCTCCGACTGCACTCTGAATAATACTGGTTAGCGAGCAAGGCAGTTTCTCTTATATACCTATCGATCGATACTCTGGAATGTTCCCGAGTTTTCTACGTTTGCCCAGAGCGGTCGCTACTTGCGCTTCGCTGCCTTGATGGAATAATACTCCGGAATAACCTAGAACTTCTGGCGTTTTCGCGGCTGTTAAGATCGTCACACTGCCCCCCTCCTAAGCTCGTTTCGTCCCGAAATGATTCCAAAGATGGTGGATGTCGATATCGGCAGAAAGCTCCCTTCTTGCAGCAGGATCTCTTGTGGAAGTAACAGTCCACGGTTCTCTCCAGGGAACGACGTTGAGGGCTATAACAGCACACCAGAATTTGTACGCCCGTCAACCTGAAGAGTGCTTCCAACATGCTGCGAATCATCCTCCAGTCCAAGCCATCGAGTCCGCATGCCAGCTTGGGAATCGCCAGGCTTCTCAGGTCCTCGGCTAGCAATTCTTCCTTTAGAGAACACAAAGTGTCCCAAACATCTCTATAGGTTGGCTTCTGATTGGACGTCTCTTTGGTAACCAAGTGGAAGATCTTTCTGCCGGTCTTTTCGTCGGTTGCCTTGAGTGCTTGTCCGACTCTGGGATTAGACCGACGCAGCTCTGGAATATTTCCAAACTTCCCGCGGAAAACCTTGGCTATCCCTCTAGACATTTGCAAGTCCTTAGCCACACAATGTGCCAGTGCGTAGCCAGCTGGAGCAGTAAACAGGTCCCGCTGCACTTCACAGGTCACACCGAACCGACTCTTTTGACCATTAGTATGACGGGCCATGAATTGGTCGAATGTCAAATCCGGCTCTGGTTGGATTCGCCGCAGCTCCGCGTCTTCGTGGTCTCCGTAGTAAGGAGCCAGTCGGTTGAAGTGAATGACTCGAGCCTTACCCCGCGGTGGCTTTTGTATCCGGTAAAGGACGTCGTTGATAGCTTCCAGAACTTTGTATGGTCCATCCCAGGATGTTTGAAGTTTTGGTGACAGTCCCTTTCGTCTCTTAGGGTCGTAAAGCCAAACCATATCACCGGCATTGTACCTGTGGTCCTTGGCATTCACATCGTATGCGTCCTTCATCCGATTACTGGCATCTTGAATGGAAATGCGAACTTGGCTATGAATGGCATCCATTCTTCTTCGCAGTTCACTGACGTAGTCCTCCCCGGCGACATCAGTTCCTGGCGGGCAACCAAACTTCAGATCGCATGGGAGACGGAGTTCTCTCCCCATAATTATCCGAGCCGGAGACTCTCCCGTGCTTTCGTGGACGGCCGATCGATAAGCCAGGAGGAACAAATGAAGAAAGCCATCCCAGTCTCTTTGATGGCCGGAGACCACTTTGGCCAAATACCGATTAATGGTTCTATTCATGCGCTCCACCATTCCATCTGACTGCGGGTGTAACGCAGTAGTTCTTGTTTTCTTGATTCCGAGCGTCTTACAGATGTTCTGGAACAAACTGGATTCAAAATTTCGCCCTTGGTCCGAATGTAGCTCCAAAGGTACGCCAAATCGGCAAATCCATTCTTTCACCAAGGCGTCGGCAATTGTTGAGGCTTCCTGGTTTGGTAGAGCGTATGCCTCAACCCATTTGCTGAAGTAGTCCATCACGACCACGATGTACTTATTTCCTGCTTCGGATTCGGGAAACGGGCCGGCTACGTCAATAGCAATCCTTTCAAAGGGACTTCCCACGTTGTACTGGCGCATCAAAGCCTTCTGCTTTCTCTGCGGCCCATTACTTGCCGCACATACAACGCATTTTCTGCACCAGTCCCTTACGTCTTCCTTGCTATTGACCCAGTAAAATCTTTCCCTCACCCTTCCCAGCGTCTTTGTCACTCCGAGATGTCCTCCTGACACACCAGCATGGAGTTCTTCTAGCAATTCCGCAATCCGACATTTGGGCACAACAATTTGCCTTCTTTCCTCTTGGCCGTCGTGGTCAATTATTTTCCGCCGCAGGAGTCCATCTTCCAGAATTAGGGAGTCCCATTGTGCCCAATACGATTTGATGTTAGGAGGATACGTGGCAACTTCTCCCCAGGTTGGCTTCTTCTCCTCTTTCATCCAGTTTAGGACTATCTGGATATCGGGATCTTCCTCTTGGTCTTTTATAAGACCTCTATTTTGCCAAGTATCGTCGACTATGGTGGTTCGTAACAAGTCAGCGTCTTTTTCCTCTGCCCGCTGGCAAGGCTTGCAGTCCCGTGGACAGGGTCTTCTTGATAGGGCATCTGCATTTCCATGGATTCTCCCTGCTCGGTGCTCG
This sequence comes from Melinopterus prodromus, assembly GCA_964023965.1. Taxonomy (NCBI): domain Eukaryota; kingdom Metazoa; phylum Arthropoda; class Insecta; order Coleoptera; family Scarabaeidae; genus Melinopterus; species Melinopterus prodromus. Next base: position 10,753 of record CAXIES010000042.1, read on the forward strand.
GTGTCGAAGTCAAACTCCTGTAGCCTCTCTATCCATCTTGCCACTTGTCCCTCTGGACTTTTAAACTGAAGGAGCCATTTTAAAGCTGCATGGTCTGTTCGTAGCAGGAACTTCCTTCCGTAGAGGTACTTGTAAAAGTGCTCCATCGCTTTCACAACAGCTAGCAACTCTCGGCGGGTGACGCAGTAGTTACGCTCTGGCTTGGACAACGTTTTACTAAAATAGCCTATGACTTTTTCTTCTTGCCCATCCTGAATTTGGGACAGCACGGCTCCTATGCCCACATTGCTAGCGTCGGTGTCCAGTACAAATTTTCCTTCAGGTAGGGGATAGCTCAAGATAGGTGCGCTTATCAGAGCCCCTTTTAGGTGATCGAAAGCTTCTTGACATTCCTGGGACCACCGGAATTTTCGTTCTCCTTCGGTGAGCCTGGTTAATGGTTTTGCGACGTTGGCAAATCCATTCACATAGCGTCGGTAGTATGTGCATAATCCCAAGAAGCTGCGCAGCTCATGTTTGTCATTGGGAACTGGCCAATCTTTGACAGTCTGGATCTTTGCCGTGTCAACCGCCACTCCTTGACTGGAAACAACGTGACCCAGGTACTGCACAGCTCTTTGAAATAGGTGACATTTCTTTGGGCTCAATTTCAGTGCTGAACCTCGTAGCCTCAGGAACACTTCTTCTAGGTTTCGCATGTGGTCTTCAAACGATTTTCCTACTACAATAATGTCGTCAAGATAGACCAGACATGTCTTCCAGGACAGTCCTCTTAAAATCGTTTCCATCAGTCGTTCGAAAGTAGCAGGAGCATTGCACAATCCAAATGGCATCACGTTAAATTGCCATAATCCAGCACCTACCGTGAAAGCTGTCTTTTCTCTATCTTCGGGGGCCAATTCAATTGGCCAGTACCCGCTCTTCAAATCCAGCGTGGAAAAGATCTTCGATCCGGCCAGGGTGTTCAAAGTGTCATCGATGCGGGGAAGAGGATAGCTGTCCTTTTTGGTCACATTATTAAGCAGCCGGTAGTCAACGCAGAATCTGGTCGAGCCGTCTTTCTTCTTTACCAGTACCACCGGTGAAGACCATGGACTGCTGGATGGTTCTATGATTCCTTCCTCGACCATACTCTCAATAATCTTGTCAGCCTCCTCTCTCTTAGCCAGCAGTAGCCTTCTAGCTGTCTGCCGAATGGGACGAGCATTTTCCGTATTGATTTTATGCTGGATTATATTTGTCCTCCCTTTCTTCCCAGTATCAAAAATATCTCGATACTTATGGACCAAATGTCTCAGCCTCCTTCTTTGGTCTGGCCTTAGACCGGTGCCTGACGACGATACCAGTACTTCTAATTCCTTTGGAATGGCTTCCCGGCTGGATTCCACGGCCGTAACCTGTCGCAGTATCGCTGACACTCCAGAGCAGTGTCCTAACTCCGTGCCCTCCTTTAATAACACAGGATAGTGATTGACGTTCATTATCCTCACAGGAATACTCCTGCCAGCCCGCACAAGGGCCTTTCCGACCGCTATTCCTCGACCAACAGCCTCGTCATGCATTACGGGTTCGAACATGACTATCTCACCATCTGTGGTCTTGCCATCAATGCAGCCGTCCAAAACAATCTCGCTCCGTTCTGGTATCAGTGTCTCCTCCGGCAGTAGGACCTGAACGCTTAAATTCTTTTGTCGGTGTAAAACAACTTCCTCGTCATCTACCCGCAGAACTCCCTGCCTAAAGCTTAACTCGAAGCCCTTGGTGTCCATTATGTCCGTCCCGATGATCACCTCATCCTCAATCTCAGCCACTATCACAGGATGGTTAAACGTGGCCTTCCCGATGGTAAACATGACGTTTGTTTCACCATGCACTTTTGCTTGATCTCCCGTTGCTGTTCGTAGACGCCATTTTGATTGCCGAACCTTTGCTGCAGGTTTTATTATGTCGGGCCTTATGATTGTCTTCGTTGCACCTGTATCCAGCAGCACAGTGCGGAGGGTTCCATCCACACACGCGTCGACGAAAACACTGTTGGCATGGTGTTGCAGTGAGGAGACCTGGGCGGTATTTGCTGGGGCTTGCTGAATACAGGTCGACATTTGCCCCCTCGCATCGACCTTTTTTAGTTTTCCGGATTGGCGGAAGTGGGACTGACGCCTTCTGGACAGCGTCTTCTTATGTGGCCTGCCTTGCCACATTTCCAGCACTCCAACTTCCGGTCCTGGCGGCTACGTTCTCTATTGATCTCCCTGACGATCCGTTTGACTGACTCTTCGAAGTCGTCCTCTCCTGAAATCACTTGTCGCACACGAGCTTGACCTTTGTTCGTGTTCTTGGCAGCTTCGAATTCAAGGGCCCGTGTTAGTGCATCAACTAGCTTAGGTGGATGTGCTAGTAGTAAGGCTTGCTTCATTTCACCATCACGGAGTCCGTCCAGGAATGCTTGAACCGCCAAACGTTCCATGATCTTTTCCTGGGCATCTGGATATGCTAGTCGAACCAGACGTGCAATATCTGCCTCAAATTCCTGTAAGGGCTCCCCTGACTTCTGGCACCGATTTTTTAGCTGAGTGTGGTAGACATGTTCCAGGTGTGACTGGCCATAACGCGTCTCCAGGTGTCTCACCAGGTGGTCGTAGACTTCTTGCTCTTCCGGGGACATTCTTTGCAAGATAGCAGCAGCATCTCCTCTCAAAGCCAACGTAAGGGCGGTCGCCTTCTCCCTGGATGACCAACCGTTCGCTTTTGCAGCCGCTTCAAACTGACGCTGATAAACATTCCACGACGTTGAACCATCAAATTGCGGTGGTTTGAGGCGCATCAGCCCAACGGATTCAGGATTGGCACTAATTTTGCTCTTGTTGTTCATTGCTGAAGGTTGATAGGGCAACTTCTCGAAGGTGTCGACGTCCAACGTTGTGATTTTGTTCTGAACTTCCTGGATCTTGCCTTCCAAAATCAAAAGAATTCGCTCTTCCAGTGTAGAAGATTTTGTTAAAATTTCTTCGTGTAATTCCCTTTTTAGATTGGCGTTGTTTTCTAACATCTCTTTTTTTAACTTGGCAGAATTCTCTTCTAGCTTTTCCCCAAGCTCGCTTTTTAAACTGGTAATAAGTTCGGAATTTTCTAGCAATTTAGCCTCCAGGTCGGCGGAATTTTCTAGCAATTTAGCCTCCAGGTCGGCGGAATTTTCTAGCAATTTAGCCTCTAGGTCGGCGGAATTTTCTAGCAATTTAGCCTCCAGGTCGGCGGAATTTTCTAACACTTTAGCCAGGTCGGCGGAATTTTCTAGCAACTTAGACTCCAAACATTGCAGCATTTGGCCGATATCACTTGAACTAGCAAAAACAAAGTTGTCCGGGTCATTGCCTTCTTCAATTAATGCTTTACGAAGCCGCTCCTGCAAGTCCGCTTTCTTCCCCGTCGTATCGCAGTCCCTTTCCTCCAGCTCCTTTTTCAGCTCACTAACTTTTAAGTCCGCTAGTTTCGCCATTTTCACGCACTCTAATTAGTCCGATTTATTTCACTTCAATTTTATTTTCACTAATGTCCAATTCACACCCCACACCTGACACCAATGTAGCGTTTTTCGTTCGTTAAGGTGTGAATTAAAACAGTCGGTATATTAAAATAGTCACTTAATTTATTTAACACTATTACAGTCTTATTACCTAATTATTCAAACACGAACACTAAAAACTAACTGTCACTTAAAGCTACTATAAATTTATCTTCACTGTATTTATTTCGAACTATTTATGTCGATCAATAATCGCGCCCGCGCTCCGACTGCACTCTGAATAATACTGGTTAGCGAGCAAGGCAGTTTCTCTTATATACCTATCGATCGATACTCTGGAATGTTCCCGAGTTTTCTACGTTTGCCCAGAGCGGTCGCTACTTGCGCTTCGCTGCCTTGATGGAATAATACTCCGGAATAACCTAGAACTTCTGGCGTTTTCGCGGCTGTTAAGATCGTCACAATATGATAGGCCGTTAACTCGCTTCTCACAAAATAAACACCCCCTTTTAGTTAAAGAGTGAAAAATCATTTATTAAGTATTTAGCACTAATATGAATAATATATATTACAGAGGATCATCATTAAGCATTACACGGCAATATTCATGGGACTTGGGTATAGCTTCTAACAAAACATAATTGGTATTATGAGGGCTTTTCTAAGGGTATTAAAATGTTTTTAACTCGGATAACTAATTAGTAGAAATAAAAGTCAAAAACATCCGTTTTTTGAGCCTTTATTGACGAGTAAATTATTTATTTCTTCTCACTATCGATTTCGATCTTTAAGAAGATCATCTTCGGGTGAAGGCTGGAAAATACATGAACATAAGTATACAAGATCACACTTAACACAGATCATAAAATACAAAATGTCGTCCACACGCGAGGCAAGCAGAAAAAACAGCAAGCAGCGACGCAGGGGTGTTCTGGCAAACGCACTGTACATTCATCTCAAGTGTAAACAAAATGAGGTCAAAAACAATAAAAAATATAATAAAAATAATAAAAATATATCAACAGAAGCTTACCGTCAGTGTTAGCAGGTGTACAGTGGGTATGACAGGCGATTGGTACATAAACGATGCATCACAGAGGCAGTATTGCGTGCGTATGGAGAGTTCAACCCGGTACTGGGAAGCAAGAGAGGTATGCGGTGGAGGGCGGGGGCTCGGAATAATTCTAACTGAGTGCGACGTGCAGTGACATCTGTTGATATATTGTTGTGGTATCAGAGTTTAATACTTTGCCATACAGATGGCGGTGTGACAACTATATAAATTTAAACAAATGTGGTTCCGGAAAAACAACAACATCATTAAGGAGCTGTGTGTCGTTCTTTATGTGAGTATATATCTGATATCTCTCCAATAAGCTCAACTTGAAAGATTTATTGGTCTGGTGGAGTATGGTTGGCATATTTGTGGATGGTTTGTGTCCCTCTGTGAAGAGATGTTTGCCCAGAGCTGAGCTGGTTTTATTCTTAATGTGTTCGTTAAATCTTATTTGCACATCTCGGCCTGTTTCTCCTATGTAAGTAGCTCCGCACTCACATACGATCCGGTACACTCCACTCCTTGTATTAAAATCTGAGGGCAATTTGTTGTTAATTAATATCTTTGATATTTGATTTTTATTGGTGGAGGAAGCAGTGACGCTATGTTTGCTGAGGGCACGGCTGATGCGTCCGTGGCTATGAGTGCTGTGAAAAGGAACCGACACAAAGGAATTGTTCATTTTAGTGTGGGGGTATATTTTCTTCAGGTTTAATCGTTTTAATGTTCTTTTTTGTTGGTTGTTTATGTCATCATGTGTGTAGCCATTATTGAGTCCAATTTGTGTGATGGTTTTTAGTTCCCTTTCGAAGCCCTCACGCGACAGAGGCACCCTGTATAGCCTGTTAAAAAGGAATGCAAAGGAAGCGGCTTTCACTGATGGGGGGTGGTGTGACTGCTTAGGGATGATGATATCAGTTGAGGTTGGTTTTCGGAATATGTCATACAGCAAAATATCATTGGTACGTGTGATAGTGAGGTCTAAAAAATTCATCACCCACATTGAACAAACGGAAATATCCGTCGCTCTCCGCAGGCTGAGGGAGGAGACTAATAAGCGATATAGGATCACACAACACATACACTCCCTTAACACCGCTAGAAGACACGACGTATGCCCGAGGTTTTGTTTCGTAAAGCTGCCAGCCCCCTTCGCATCGCACCAGCGTGACGTTCAACGTACAATTCTACGAAAGGAGATAAACAGACAACACACCAACTTGGCTAACGTGGAGATGAAACTTAAATTTCTACATCGACACCTACTACAACACTTACACACACTGGAATATGAAGCTCTGACGGAGAAGGTGCGAGAGCACACATTCTATAGAAATCTGGAAGATGACCGAAAGAGAAACATGAAACTCTCACGCCTGTTGGAAACAGAAAGTCGGAGATACCGACGCGGACACACACAACGGAAGCGACTATAACACCCACGGCAAGATCTCTAAAGGAGTGAGCCACCAAGACATTAATACCGACAACCAAAACCATACGTCAGATGGCAAGAACCAAGAGATAGGGGTGAGCCCAAACAGAGACAGGATCGGACAAAACCATAATGAAGCACTGACAGACCGTCAGCCTGAAACCTTCACATCTAATCTCGACAACGGAACTACCAACCTGCATATGACAACATCTGAAGACAACAACGCAGAGTCCAACCTGCACATATTCCCCGAACGTTTTACCAACCTCACAGACATTCACTTTACGGAAGAAGAACTGCAAATCCTGCAACGGGGCCACAAATTTGCAATCCCGACCAAGCAAGACTGGAATCTTCTCGCAGTGGATCTCGAAGCCGGACTATATCGACACCCCCAATATAAGAACCTCTCAAAGGAGATTGTAGAGATCATAAAGGGAGAGAAGAACAGAGCGATAAAACTGGGTAAGTGTTCTGGCAAAATCAATAACCACACTGTTTTGAAAAACATTAAGAGTCTTAAATCTAAAATTAACGATAACGACACTATAATAACAATGGCTGATAAAAATGGAGGTTTAGTTATCATAAAAAGGATTGAATACATCAACAAAACCATCAATTTCTTTAACGACAACAATGTCACAGAGCAGAACAGCAACCCTGTGAAAAAATATAACACAAGATTCCGTAAAATAGTAAAAGACAATGCACAAACATTGGAAAAATTAAATAAAAAACCATACCAACTCCTAGAACCCAACCCTCAAATTCCTACGTTATACAGCCTTGTCAAATTGCATAAAACAGATAAAACTATCAGACCAATCACTACATCCAGGGGATCCACTGCCCACCTCCTATCTAGATTTCTCCAACAGATCATGACCAATACATTACAAATTACGATGAACCATACTGTCCAGAATTCAAGTACACTCATTGACAATCTTTCTGACATTCATATCGACAGCAAATGCCGACTGATCTCATTTGATATCGTTAACCTGTATACAAATATTCCGATTTCAGAAACCCTAAACATATTACATGATTTTCTTCTATACAAAGCACAGGACGGACCCACACCCATTATAGACACAGACGATGTTAACAGTCTTCTCTCTCTTTTCAAAATCGCCACAGAACATAACTTTTTTCAATTCAATAACAAAATATACAACATGAAAAATGGACTCCCAATGGGAAGTCCCCTAAGTGGGTTATTAGCCGACATATTTGTTAATAGTCTAGAAGACACTATCTTTCAATCCGCTGACCCTATAATAAAACATGTTAAGTTCTGGAATAGATATGTTGACGACGTTCTGTGCGTTTGGGATGGGTCCGATGACGACCTGAACAAATTCCATCAAATGATAAATAAGACATCGTCTCTAACGTTCACAATGGAAAAAGAGATTAACAGTCGAATAAATTTTTTAGACCTCACTATCACACGTACCAATGATATTTTGCTGTATGACATATTCCGAAAACCAACCTCAACTGATATCATCATCCCTAAGCAGTCACACCACCCCCCATCAGTGAAAGCCGCTTCCTTTGCATTCCTTTTTAACAGACTATACAGGGTGCCTCTGTCGCGTGAGGGCTTCGAAAGGGAACTAAAAACCATCACACAAATTGGACTCAATAATGGCTACACACATGATGACATAAACAACCAACAAAAAAGAACATTAAAACGATTAAACCTGAAGAAAATATACTCCCACACTAAAATGAACAATTCCTTTGTGTCGGTTCCTTTTCACAGCACTCATAGCCACGGACGCATCAGCCGTGCCCTCAGCAAACATAGCGTCACTGCTTCCTCCACCAATAAAAATCAAATATCAAAGATATTAATTAACAACAAATTGCCCTCAGATTTTAATACAAGGAGTGGAGTGTACCGGATCGTATGTGAGTGCGGAGCTACTTACACAGGAGAAACAGGCCGAGATGTGCAAATAAGATTTAACGAACACATTAAGAATAAAACCAGCTCAGCTCTGGGCAAACATCTCTTCACAGAGGGACACAAACCATCCACAAATATGCCAACCATACTCCACCAGACCAATAAATCTTTCAAGTTGAGCTTATTGGAGAGATATCAGATATATACTCACATAAAGAACGACACACAGCTCCTTAATGATGTTGTTGTTTTTCCGGAACCACATTTGTTTAAATTTATATAGTTGTCACACCGCCATCTGTATAGCAAAGTATTAAACTCTGATACCACAACAATATATCAACAGATGTCACTGCACGTCGCACTCAGTTAGAATTATTCCGAGCCCCCGCCCTCCACCGCATACCTCTCTTGCTTCCCAGTACCGGGTTGAACTCTCCATACGCACGCAATACTGCCTCTGTGATGCATCGTTTATGTACCAATCGCCTGTCATACCCACTGTACACCTGCTAACACTGACGGTAAGCTTCTGTTGATATATTTTTATTATTTTTATTATATTTTTTATTGTTTTTGACCTCATTTTGTTTACACTTGAGATGAATGTACAGTGCGTTTGCCAGAACACCCCTGCGTCGCTGCTTGCTGTTTTTTCTGCTTGCCTCGCGTGTGGACGACATTTTGTATTTTATGATCTGTGTTAAGTGTGATCTTGTATACTTATGTTCATGTATTTTCCAGCCTTCACCCGAAGATGATCTTCTTAAAGATCGAAATCGATAGTGAGAAGAAATAAATAATTTACTCGTCAATAAAGGCTCAAAAAACGGATGTTTTTGACTTTTATTTCTACTAATTGCAACTCGACGAGCATGGAGAAATTCATCACCCACATCGGATAACTAAGTTCTAAGTGTAATATGGGTACCGTGCAAAAACGAATTACCCTATTTATATGTTTTGTTGTGATGTAAGTCAAACTACCCAATTAGTTGTTATTTTATTTTTTGGTGATTTTTTTTATTTATATATTTTACGTCGGCCTTCGCAACGTACGTCAATGTACTACGCGGAGGACAGACTACAAATACAATGAATATATGTGTGAAAGTCCAATTTAAATTTATTAAGTAGTTTTTGAGTTATATCGATACTAAACTTATAATCTTATACTTATTTCTTTTCCCAGTTAGGGTTTTTTTACAAAAAATAGAAAAAGACCTGTCACCGTCGTGCCGTCAACCTTCATGCGTGGTCAGTGCTTTATTGTTAACCTATTCTTTACGAGCTCTCTATTGCCGTTTAAAATTGTACAAAGTCCGTTGTTGTGCTTTGTCTAATTCTCGGGCACGGCAAGTTTTATTTACCAATTACATACACATTTTTATACACCCCCCCCCCTATTTACTGTGGTATGGTCTATTGAGTTTAACCAAAGTTGGGCATTTGGTAATAGAGTGATTGAGTAACATGTGATGATAAAATTATTTTAATTAGTTAAATTAATCATCACTCGTTGTGACGAGTAACGATTGGTCACTCATCAGAATGAGTGATGATTTCAGTACTCACCACTTATAAATGCCGTACACGATTGAATATTCATCACTGATTTCTCGGGATTAACGCGTAATGAGTGATGACTGTTCAATAGAAATTACACTGTTTTAAAACATAATAGAAACTCGGTATACTTTCACGCTGATGAAAGTAAAATAGAGGCGCGGATGCAATTTTTATACAAACCAACAAAATCTAAATCTTTAAACCAATACTTACGTTTTTTATAGATATGTATTATAAAAATTTGTCCGATATTTATGTTATTTGATTTGGAGATCTGGCTTGATTTGTTCTGAATGAACAATTACAGCAGCATTTATTTTTTCAGGTTAATTAGAAAAAAATGCACTGTTGTTTTCACCAGACATAATACCGTGATAGCGACCAAAAAGAAAAACGAAAATAAACAATTATATAAATATAAACAAAACACTGCTTTGATTTCCAAATTTTGAAGTGTAAAGAAAGACAGACATAACTGATTTCGCAGTTGAATAATCCCCCTAATTACACTATAGAATGCTTTCTTCAGTTTTCTTTTTAATTATATCAAGAATTGTATGACACGTCAGATACGTACACGTTCAACGTACATTCTAAATTACGTTTACTGGTACATTGGTGTACCATTTTCATAAACTAATAATTTCTTATCACGTATTTAGATTGCACAATATTTAAAGAATACACTGTAAAATAACGTCACAAAGAAATTCGAAAAATTAACTATTAACCAATGGTACGTCATTTTAAAGAGGAGAAATGTGGGTACACTATAGAAAATAATTTGTGAATAATATTGATAGATGTACGTATCGGAGATGGTTAAAAAAAAGTGGCCGATAATCGTGATATAATCGGCTTCGACGAGCCGCTCGACTTTTGGCTGTGGAATCGTTAATTTTTTGAATTATTTATTGACACTTTTATAGGCAATGTATTCCTTGAATGTTGTGCAATCAAAATAAGCAATAAAATGATAAGTCATTTTTGAAAATGGTACACCAGAATGTACCCTTAATAAGTGGATCACCATAGAATCGGATATAATTCAAAACAGTTATTATTAATGCATTTAGGTTCATTTAGGACATGAGTTCAATTCACTTTAGTCAAAATAAAAATATAAAACGTTTATTAAGGTAAGTATTTATTCTCTATAAAAATGCATATTTATTATAAGATAAAGTTGGATAAATTAAAACAAAGTACAGCGTCATTTTTAATGATTGAACGTCACGTGACTGGCTATTTATTTTTCGGCAGTAAGTTTGTTTATCTGGCGTTGGCAACACTTGCGCGCGCTTAGTGAAATTTACTGAAACACGTCACATATTTCCAGTGACGCGCGGTTTGTTTTTCTTCATTTGAGTGTAAGCTGTGTCGTTTGTATCTTAGTGAAAAGGCTGAAAATAATCAAGGTGATTCGTGAATCAAGGTGTGTTTAACAAAATAGTTCTTTTTAGGGCTCTTTATTCGTTGGGAAGGATAAGAACCGTAAGTTTATTCAAAATTTAAGGTTATGTTTATCTAATGCTAACATTTTTAGATGGTTTTTACTCCCGAACAAGATGCTTTCATGCTGAAAGCGCACTATCGCAGTGCCACCCGCAATGCAGATGGAACGTGGAGTTATTCGATACCTTTGTGTGTCGAACAGTTTGCTGAAAAATATCCGAATGAAGTTGTAGATTATGACGTTTTTGCACAACATGTACGACGAGTTACTGCCAGATTTGAGGGAAAAAATTGTATTTGTAAGGGAAAATCAACAGGTAGACCAACAATTTTAACGGAAGATGTTGTTGACAATATTCGACAACGTATGGATCGAAGCCCAAACGAATCCTTGCAACAGCTTTCTCAGCAAGCAGGTACGGTAGAAACACCGTTATAATTTGTCTATTTATTTATTAACACATTGTTCCTCTTCTGTTTAGGTATGTCTGCGTGACATTCAAACATTAAAAATGACACACATTACATTTACCGCAATGTGGGTTTCCTTTGCTAATAAAATCTATTAAATTGTATTTTCTTTTACATATTTTTAAAACAATATCATGCAGTCGGTACCGGCAGTCAAAATAGAAACACTTGTTTCTACGATTAATGAGTGGTAAGTGATTCTTAGATTTATGATTGACGCGTAATGAGTAACGAGTGATTTCATTAATCATGAGTGTTACTCATCTCGGGTTAGTTGAGTGATGCCCAACTCAGAGTTTGACGCAAAATTATAGATCGGTCTGTCCGTCTGTCTGCGTATACGATAACAATACAATTGTTTATTTTAGCACTGGTGTGGGCTAGTACTTTTTGTGAAGAACGATGCATAGAATTCAAAAAATTAATTCAATACGGGTGTTCCATTTAAAAAAATTATCTTTCTTAGGAAAACCTGTTTCCTATATTTTGTTGCAGATTATGACTAACCGGTGCACTATTTGGATATGGGAGGTAATCACGCTTATTGAACGCCTCTTAATTAATCTTAATCTAAGCCAGCGCAATAAAATTAAAAACCGGTATTATCAATACCGGTATATATCATATACAATCTTTCTTAGACTGCTGTTTTTCCTTAAAAATGCCAATAAATCAAAAAGTATACAGTTTACAGTATGTTATGTTATTTTTTATTGTTGTAAAATTTTGCGAGGAATTAAAAATTGTGCCGAAATATAAGTTGTTCCATTTAACACAACATAAGTTTAGGTTGGTACTATGTTATGGAACAGCCTGTATACAGGCTAATAGTTTTACAATGTGCGCCTCGCATACATCTTTCCGCGACTGTAACTTGTTACCTTAATTGATATCTACAATGATGATCAATAAACATAACTAGGTTATAAAAACAATAAATAAGCTAAAAACCCAGGCACCCGGAGAAACTTTGGCTACTGCTACACATTTTTGTATAATACATAACTGCGAAGAGTAAACATTTTCATGTCTATGTCGGTCTTTTCATGTCTCAAATCTTCAAAAAACTGTATGTACATGTAGTCGTATTAACTAAAAATTCTCTCAACATCTTTTTAATATGTCTACTTGAGTACTTGATTCAATAGGATTTGTGGCGAACACAAGAAAAGGTATGTGGAATTTATAGAATTTATGGATGTAATAGCACCGCAAATAATTTATTTAGTTTTATTTCAAATAATATTTGCAATGTGCGTACACTAGTATAGTTGACATAAAGCAGCCTATGCCATTCAAAATAAAATACAAACGATAAAAACAAGCGGGATGTAATTTTTAATAAAAAAATTCAGCCACGGCCTGGATTTGAACCATAAACCTTTGTATCTCGCTTACCATGCACAACCCAACTGCGTCCGAGAGCAGAAATAAATACGAAAAAAATACTCATATAATATATGTTTCTTGCGCTATCACCTCCGCAACGTTGCCAGCGTTTTTCGGATGTCACAGCGTACGTTGTACGATACAAAACACGGAGTCATATATGCGGAGGTGACTTCGTAGTGGCCGTATCTAGTATGGGCGACACTAGCGCTCGTGATCTACGCTTGAACTAACATGACTTGTCCGTACATATACAGGGTCTCCCACGACGAGCTGCCATTAGAAGTATATGGAGAACCAAATGAAATGACAGATTGAAAATTTGTGGACTTATATTGTTGGACACGATCATCTCAACTAAAATATTTTGTGTTTGCGGTTACTTCCGGTTACAACGGAAATGATGTCAACTTTTATATTTCAAATGGAACATACTGTATTTTATCGCATTTTTGAAATCTCCATTAAATTTTAGATGAATTTTATGTTACGTTCCCTATACCTAACATGTGTCATTTTACAGATATTCATATTTTTTATTAAAAAATGACAGCTGCACGGTTACTTTCAAATACTTATAAATTATCCTCTTTGACCGTTGGAAAAAAGTTGTCCGGCAAAATTGTTGCGAAGGTAACGTATTATCGCCACATCGGTAGAACTCTTCTAAAAGCTATACAGGGTGTTCAAATTATAAGGTCAAAGTTGAATTCGAGAAAAGTACTAAAAGTCGATTTTATCAAATGGCAACCCTAATATATTAATACATTTCTCAATTCTATGGAAAATTTTAGATCAACTTTGTGTACAATGTCCTATACCTAAAATGTACTTGTACCTACTGAAATCGATTTTTAAATATCACAGTAGAAATTGCAAACATCGCCAAATCTAGATTGCTGTTGAAAACAATTGAACAATTTGGAATAAACACAACTTTATTAAACACAATTCCGTCATGCGAAGAAGCAACCGTAGACACGTGTTTCGGACTATTAGCCCTCATCAGTACGGTATAGTCAAGGTGTAAGATGGACATTCAATGGAAACACTCAAATGGAGACCATTGTCCGAAATACGTGTCTACGGTTGCTTCTTCGCATGACGGAATTGCCCGACAAACTACCTTTCTCCTTTAATATCTCACCGTCGATAAACCAGTTTTCCATCTTTATTAAACACGTTTCTAGGTAATTTTTCATTACAATTAATTTAGTAATTATAAAATTATAGGCCTACAATTAAGCACAATATTAAAAATAAAACAATATCGTAAGGCAATTAAAAAAATGCTTAATTCAATTTCAGTAACTGTTAAAAAATGTTGCCGTTTTCCGCTAAACATGCTTTAATTCTTTTTAACGCATAATTGTTGGTAGCATCCCTGATTGTGTTAGCACATAACCCATTGAAAGCAGCTGGAACTCTATCTTTCATGTTCTCCTTATCAATTATTGGGTTCTCATAAACTACGTCTTTAATAGCTTCCGAAATTAATAAATCCATTGGCGTCAAATCGGGGGAATGCGGTGGATATTTGTATGGCCCATTAAGCGCATTCCACCGATCGCCGATTATCCCTCGTTAAGCAAGCCTCTTACTGCAACTGTTACCTGCGCTGGAGCACCGTCCATTTGAATTGGGTCCTCCACCCTATAATGGAGGATCCAATAACTGATAAGGAGAACATGAAAGACAAAGTTCCAGCTGCTTTCAATGAGTTATGAGCTACCTCTACCAGGGACGCCACCAACAATAATATGGTAAAAGGCAGTAACATGTATGGCGAAAAACGAAAAACATTTTTGAACAGTTCCTGAAATAGAATTAAGCGGTTTTTTAAATTTTCTTAACGTTTTGTTTTCTTTTTAGTATTGTGTTTTAATGTAGGGTTATAATTTTATAAATACTAAACCAATGATAATTAAAAATGACCTAAAAAAGCTTGTTTTATTAAAAACTTCTGTTTATTCCAACTTGTTCAGTTGTTTTCAACGCAATCTAGATTTGGCAATATGTGCATTTCCACTGTGTTTAAAAATCGATTTAAGTAGGTACATGTACATTTTAGGTATAGGACATTGTACACAAAGTTGATCTAAAATTTTTCATAGAATTCAGAAATGTATTAATATGTTAGGGTTGCCATTTGAAAAGATCGACTTTTAATACTATTCTCGAATTCAACTTTGATCTTATAATTTGAACACCCTGTATAACTTTTAGAAGAGTTATACCAATGTGTCAATAATACGTTACCTTCACAACAATTTTGCCGGACGACTTTTTTCCAACGGTCAAAGGGGATAATTTATAAGTAGTTGAAAGTAACCGTGCAGCTGTCATTTTTTAATGAAAATAATTAATTTCTCAAAAATGACACATGTTAGGTATAGGGAATGTAACATAAAATTAAATTAAAATTTAATGAAGATTTCAAAAATGCGATAAAATACAGGGTGTTCCATTTGAAATATAAAAGATGACATCATTTCCGGTGTAACCGGAAGTAACCGAAAACTAAAAATATTTTAGTTGAGCCGATCGTGTCCAACTATATAAGTCCACAAATTTTCAATCTGTCATTTCATTTGGTTCTTCATATACTTCTAATGGCAGCTCGTCCTGGGAGACCCTGTATAATGGACGTTATCGGCTCCGACGCAATTTTTGGATTTGAGCTCCCTGAGCCACCTAGACCACATTTCCGTTGAAAACAAGGCGATACGTTGTCACCTCCGATTTTGGAGCCATCAACGTTATATATGAGGTGACTACGTACACTCTAACATACGCGTTGGAGCCCACACCGTAGCAACCATATGTATATATATATATATAATTGGTTTGAATATATATATATATATATATATATATATATATATATATATATATATATATATATATATATATATATATATATATATATATATACATATGGTTGGTACGGTGTGGGCTCCAACGCGTATGACAGAGTGTACGTTGTCACCTCATATATAACGATGATGGCTCCAAAATCGGAGGTGACAACGTATCGCCTTGTTTTCAACGGAAATGTGGTCTAGGTGGCTCAGGGAGCTCAAATCCAAAAATTGCGTCGGAGCCGATAACGTCCATTGTATATGTACTGACAAGTCATGTTAGTTCAAGCGTAGATCACGAGCGCTAGTGTCGCCCATACTAGATACGGCCGCTACGAAGTGACCTCGGCATATATGACTCCGTGTTTTGTATCGTACAACGTACGCTGTGACATCCGAAAAACGCTGGCAACGTTGCGGAGGTGATAGCGCAAGAAACATATATTATATGAGTATTTTCGTATTTATTTCTGCTCTCGGACGCAGTTGGGTTGTGCATGGTACGCGAGATACAAAGGTTTTTGGTTAAAATCCAGGCCGTGGCGGAATTTTTTTATTTCAAAATTACATCCCGCATGTTTTTGTCGTTTGTTATTTATTTTGAATGGCATGGGCTGCTTTATGTCAACTATTCTAGTTTACGCACATTGCAAATATTATTTGAAATAAAACTAAATAAATTATTTGCGGTGCTATTACATCAATAAATTCTATAAATTCCACATACCTTTTTTGTATTCACCACAAATCCTATTGAATCAAGTACTCAAGTAGAAATATTAAAAAGGTGATGCGGGAATTTTTAGTTAATACGACTAAATAGTACACACAGTTTTTTGAAAATATGAGACATGAAAAGACTTACATAGACATGAAAATGCTTACTCTTCGCAGTTATGTATTATACAAAAATGTGTCGCAGTAGCCAGTTTCTCCGGGTGCCTGGGTTTTTTGTTTATGTATTGTTTTTTTATAATCTCCAATAAAACCCTATTGTCACAGTAAACTGTAGTGGTAAGCTTGAATAGTACAGTACCTAGTTTAGTTTATTGATCATAATTGTAGGTATCAATTAAGGTAACAAGCTACAGACGCGGAAAGATGTATGTTCGTCTCCCATTTTTCTGGGGGCGAACACAGGTTGTCTCACCAGTGCGATCTCCTAAGATTATGCCTCTGTTAATGAAGATATTTTAAAACTGATTTCACTCATATATACACAAAGTCGAGGCGCACATTGTAAAACTATTAGCTGGTCCATAACAAAGTACCTACGTAAACTTGTTAAATGGACGTGTTTTGTTAAATGGATCAACCTATATTTCAGCATAATTTTTAATTCCTCGCAAAATTTCACGACAACAAAAAATAACGTAACATACCGTAAACTTTATACTTTTTGATTTATTGGCATTTTTAAGGAAAAACAGCAGTCTAAGCAAGATTGTATATATCAATACCGGTTATTTTATTGCGCTGGCTTAGACTATGATTAATTAAGAAGCGTTCTATAAGCGTGATTACCTGCCATATCCAAATTGTGCAGCGGTTGGTCATAATCTGCCACAAAATATAGCAAACAGGTTTTCCTAAGAAAGATAATATTTTTAAATGTAACACCCTATATTGAATTAATTTTTTGAATTCTATGCATCGTTCTGCACAAAAGTACTAGCACACACCAGTGCTAAATAGGGTGGTTCAAAAATGCATTGCGACATTTTTTGTGATGATAGAAAGCAACGATCCCACCAAACCGTTCCAGATCCAAAAAAAGTGGACACGTATTTTGTTTTTTTTTTTCGAAATTGTAATTTTTAATGGTGCCTATCGATGCATCAAATTTACTTAATTTGAATCTCACGCCAAACATCACACGAGACACCACCATTTTAGAACATTTACGCGGTGGACACAACAACGCCAAGAAGAAGTAGTTTAATAGGCAAATTGATGGTAAATAACGAGAAATCCTTACGACAATATAGTTCACGCAACAGCTTTACTGATCAAGCGACCACCCAATGGAGTACCAACGCGAGGAAAAGGGGGAAAAAGACGAATGACAGTTGATGACTTTTGCATCTGAAGACGGGGTAACGCGAAAGCTAGCTAATGCAATATACCAATAAAACTCACTGACGGAACCAAGCTTGTTTTTATTATTATATTCAACTTCAGTGAAACATGGAGACCTTCCTGGCAAATCACTCTAAGATAATAAACTACTATATCGAACTCAGCAAACAGAATTCAGACGGATTTTTGAGAAAGACGAATTATTTAAACAAATAAAATTTATTTAAACATATGAAAATTAACTGTCAAATGTTTATAAACATCCCACTAGACCAATAATGATGATTTCTATGAGAGAAAACGAAATAATTAGAGTCAACTTTCTGAAGAATCTAAATTTTTTCATTTAAGGGTAGTTTTCAGGGCACTGTGGGGGTGAGTTGGGGGCATCAAATCCATATGTATGATAGGTCAAATTCTTCCTTAGAAAACTTTAGTCTTAATTTTTCCCAAACCCCGAACAATTATTTGAAAAATACCAAAAAATGTTTTTTCCCATGCATTTTCTTATGTAAATTCGAGGCCTCGACAGGCACCATTAAAAATAAAAATTTCGATGGAAAAAAATACGTGTCCACTTTTTTTGGATTTGGAAACGATTTGGACAGATCGTTGCTTTCTAAATAAAGACAATTTGAACCACCCTAGACTGCCAAAATAAACAATTGCATTGTTATCGTATACACAGACAGACGGACAGACCAATCGATAATATTGCGTCAAACTCAGAGTTGGGCATCACTCAACTAACCCGAGATGAGTAGCACTCATGATTATTGAAATCACTCGTCACTCATTACTCGTCAATCATAAATCTAAGAATCACTTATCACTCATTAATCGTAGAAACAAGTGTTTCTATTTTGACTGCCGGTAGCGACTACTTAATATTGTTTTAAAAATATGATCTATCTTAATAGATTTCATTAGCAAAGTAAACCCACATTACGATAAATGTAATGTGTGTATACTTTGTTTTAATTTATACAACTTTATCTTATAATAAATATGCACTATTATAGAGAATAAATACTTACCTTAATAAACGTTTTATATTTTTTATTTTGGATTCTATGGTGATCCACTTATTAGGGGTACATTCTGGTGTACCATTTTCAAAAATAACTTATTATTTTATTGCTAATTATGATTGCACAACATTTAAAAAATACATGACTGTAAAACTGACAGAAAATAATTCGAAAAATTAACGATTCCACAGCCAAAAGTCGAGCGGCTCATCGAAGCCGATTATAGCACGATTATCGGAAACTTTTTTTAACCATCTCCGATTCGTACATCTTTTAATATTATTCACAAATTATTTTCTATAGTGTACCCACATTTCTCCTCTTTAAAATGACGTACCATTGGTTAACAGTTAATTTTTCGAATTTCTTTGTGACGTTATTTTACAGTGTATACTTTAAATGTTGTGCAATCTAAATACGCGATAAGAAATCATTAATTTTTGAAAATATACCAATGTACCACTAAATGTGATTTGGAATGTACGTTAAACGTGTACGTATCTAACGTGTCATAAAATTTTTGATATATTTAAAAAGAAAACTGAAGAAAGCATTCTATACTGTAATTAGGGGGATTATTCAACTGCGACATCAGTTATGCCTGTCTTTCTTTACACTTCAAAACTTGGAAATCAAAGAAGTGTTTTGTCTATATTTATATAATTGTTTATTTTTTTCTCTATCACGGTATTATGTCTGGGGAAAACAACAGTGGAATTATCTCTAAATAACCTGAAAAAATAGATGCGGCTGTAATTGTTCTTAGTAATTTTCATTCAGAGCAAATCAAGCCAGATCTCCAAATCAAATAACATAAATGACGGACAAACTTTTATAACACATATCTATAAAAAGGGGTTGCAGTTTTGATTTAAAGATATTATGTTTTAAAACAGTGTAATTTCTATTGAACAGTCATCACTTTTTGCGCGTTATCGCGAGTAATCAGTGATGAATATTCCATCGTGTACGGTAGTTATGAGTGGTGAGTAAAGAAATCATCACTCAATCTGATGAGTGACCAATCGTAACTCATCACAACGAGTGATGATTAATTTAACTAATTAAACTAATTTTATCATCACTTGTTACTCAATCACTCGATTACCAAATGCCCAACTCTGGTCAAACTCAATAGACCATACCACAGTAAATACGAGGGGGGCATATAAAAATGTGTACGTATGTGGTAAATAAAACTTGGCGTGCCCGGAGAATTTTTTTAGTAACAGTTTCTATTTATTCCAATCAATTTATTCCATGGTTTTAGCGTCAGTGCACGTATTTAGATAAAGCACAACAACGGACTGTACAATTTTAAACGGCAATAGAGAGCTTGTAAAGAATAGGATAACTATAAAGCGCTGACCACGCATGAAGGCTGACAGCGCGGCGGTGACAGATCTTTTTCTATTTTTTGTCAAATAGCCCTTACTGGGAAATAAATAACTATAAAAATACAAGTCGATATAACTCAAAAACTACTTAATAGATTTAAATTAAACTTTCGTCCATAAATTCATTGTATTTGTAGTTTGTCCTCAGCGTTGTACATTGACCTACGTTGCGAAGGCCGACGTAAAATAAATAAATAAAAAAATCATCAAAAAATAACTACTTGGGTAGTTTGACTTACATCGCGACAAAACATATAAATAGGGTAATTAGTGGTTGCACGGTAACCATATTACACTTAGGACTTAGTTATCCGAGTTAGAAACATTTTAATACCCTTAGAAAAGCTCTCATAAAACCAATTATGTTTTGTTAGAAACTATAACCAAGTCCCATGAATATTGCCGCTCTGTAATATATATTATGCATATTAGTGCTAAATACTTAATAAATGATTTTTAATACTATTACTAAAAGGGAGTGTTTATTTTGTGTGAAGCGAGTTTTCGGCCTATCATATACATGCTATATAATAATAGCCTATTGTGACCTCCGTAGGTTTGGCAACACCGCTGGAG
The DNA here is from genome assembly GCA_964023965.1 of Melinopterus prodromus. Lineage (NCBI taxonomy): Eukaryota > Metazoa > Arthropoda > Insecta > Coleoptera > Scarabaeidae > Melinopterus > Melinopterus prodromus. The sequence continues at coordinate 31,526 of CAXIES010000042.1, forward strand.
TTATCAGCGATACATCAGTTTCCGTTTATATATAAATTGCGGAGGTCACTTCGTACCCTTTGTGTACCTTATATATGACCTACTAAAAAATCAAAAATCGTTTCCCCTCTTTTGATGCTCGCGTAGCGAAAGTTCCCCTCATTAAAAATATGCAATCAGATCAATAATATATTATCTGGAACACCCAGAGCCTAGGTGGCCTGCTCTATATCCCGGAGGTGACAACTTAACACGTATACATATATATATATATATATATATATATATATATATATTTTTATAAGAATATTTTTAATGAGGGGAACTTTCGCTACGCGAGCATCAAAAGAGGGGAAACGATTTTTGATTTTTTAGTAGGTCATATATAAGGTACACAAAGGGTACGAAGTGATATCGGCAATTTATATATGAACGGAAACTGATGTGTCGCTGATACCTCCAGCGGTGTTGCCAAACCTACGGAGGTCACAATAGGCTATTATTATATAACATGTATATGATAGGCCGTAAACTCGCTTCTCACAAAATAAACACTCCCTTTTAGTAATAGTATGAAACATCATTTATTAAGTATTTAGCACTAATATGAATAATATATATTGCAGAGGATGATTAAGCATTACACGACAATATTCATGGGACTTGGTTATAGTTTCTAACAAAACATAATTGATTTTATGAGACAAAATACCGTGAAAGTGAAAAAAAGTAGAAAATAAAATAAACAATTATATAAATATAAACAAAACACTTCTTAGATTTCCAAATTTTGAAGCGTAAAGAAAGACAGGCATAACTGATGTAGCAGTTGAATAATCCCCTAATTACAGTATAGAATGCTTTCTTCAGTTTTCTTTTTAATTATATCAAGAATTTTTTATTATATTTTATGAGGTTTATGACGTTAGATACGTACACGTTCAACGTACACTCCAAATCACATTTAACGGTAGATTGGTGTAACATTTTCAAAAATTGATGATTTTTTATCGCGTATTTAGATTGCACAACATTTAAACAATACACTGTAAAATAATGTCACAAAAAAATTCGAAAAATTAAATATCAACCAATGGTACGTCATTTTAAAGAGGAGTAATGTGGGTACACTATAGGAAATAATTTGTGAATAATATTGAAAGATGTACGCATCGGCGATGGTTAAAAAAAATCCGATAATCGTGATATAATCGACTTCGACGAGCCGCTCGACTTTTGGCTGTAGAATCGTTAATTTTTCGAATTATTTTCTGACAGTTTTACAGTCAATGTATTCCTTAAATGTTGTACAATCAAAATAAGCAATAAAATAATAAGTCATTTTTGAAAATGGTACACCAGAATGTACTCTTAATAAGTGGATGACCATAGCATCGGATATAATTCAAAACAGTTATTATTAGTGCATTTAGATTCATTTAGGACATGAGTTCAATTCACTTTAGTTAGAATACAAATATAAAACGTTTATTAAGGTAAGTATTTATTCCCAATAAAAATGCATATTTATTATAAGATAAAGTTGGATAAATTAAAACAAAGTATACACACATTTCATTTACCGTAATGTGGGTTTACTTTGCTAATAAAATCTATTAAATTGTATTCTCTTTTTCATATTTTTAAAATAATATCATGCAGTCGCTAACGTCAGTCCAAATAGAAACACTTGTTTCTACGATTAATGAGTGATAAGTGATTCTTAGATTTATGATTGACGCGAGTTAAGATCCGTCGCGACCGGTAATTCTTTTAAAAAAAGATTTTATTTTGGAACTAACTTATTTATTTTACGGAGTGCACAAGACGAATGACAAAAGACAATTAAGATATAATAATAATGCGGTCATATATATAACCTAGCCTAGTTATCGCAACGGTGCGATTATACGCCATAGATCATATTAGTTCTGGCTGGACTGGCGACATAACTCCTCCGTCCTTAAATTCGAAGTCCTCCGGACGAGCCTTATTCTTCTTGATACCATTAAAACATTTTATATTATACGAAATACAGTATAATAATAAAGTTATTATACATACAGGGTCCTGCAACTAAGCTCCCGTCTTCTGTAGGTCACTTACTCATTAAGCTAAGAATTTGACATTTTGCAGGCTTACCCTGTACTTCAAGGTACAATTCAAAAAATTATTTTTTATTATACAGGATGTTCCAAAAATGTGCAACGCCATGGTAATATATTTTTTTAAATTGCATGCTATACATTTTTCTACGCATTTGGAAGCCTTTTATGGCTGCCTACATATCACCAAAATTTTATTCAAATCGGTTGAGGGACCGCAGCGGAAAAAAATAAAAACCAAAAAAAATTGATTTTGCATCGTAGGCTTTAAAAATCAATAAAAACCACAAAATGCACCTCGTTAATAAAATTTTGCGACGTGCTTATTAAGTTAGATGTAAACGAGACTATTACATCTAACTTAATAAGCACGTCGCAAAATTTTATTAACGAGGTGCATTTTGTGGTTTTTATTGATTTTTAAAGCCTACGATGCAAAATCAATTTTTTTTGGTGACATTGATCCAAATTATACAGGGTGACCAAAATCGAGTGTCAAACTTGTCAAACTTCAAAGCGCGCTATTGTTCTTATTTTAAATTGGAACCCATAATTTTTTTAGGTAAAACTATGCGGAATTAAAGAATAAATATTGTTTCTGAATACAACCCCATCACAATTCCCAATATTTTAAAAGTTATTCACCAAAACCTCATTTTTCAACGTTTCCAACGGCAATTTTAGGTAATAAATATCGTACGTGGCGTTGAAAAACAATTTATTACATAAAATATAACGCAGAGAGGTATTTTAGATTTTACTGTACTTAATTAAGTAGTTATTCAATTGCTAAATTTACTGCAAAATTTACCTATAGCCACATTTCCGTCCTTACCGCTATGGGTAAATTATGCAGTAAATTTAGCATTTGAATAACTACTTAATTAAGTACACTCAAATCTAAAATACGTCTATTATTTTTTATGAAATAAATTGTTTTTCAAAGCCGCGTACGATATTTATTATCTAAAATTGCCGTTGGAAACGTTGAAATATGAGTTTTTCGCGAATAAGTTTTAAAATATTGGGAATTGTTATGGGGTTGTATTTAGAAACAATGTTTATTTTTTAATTCTGCATCATTTCACATAAAAAAATTTATGGGTTCCAATTTAAAATAAGAACAATAACACGCTTTTAAGTTTGACAGGTTTGACACTTGATTTTGGTCACCCTGTATAATTTGGATCAATGTCACTTGGTTAACGAGACTATTACATCTAACTTAATAAGCACGTCGCAAAATTTTATTAACGAGGTGCATTTTGTGGTTTTTATTGATTTTTAAAGCCTACGATGCAAAACAATTTTTTTTTGTTTTTATTTTTTTCCGCTGCGGTCACTCAACCGATTTCAATAAAATTTTGGTGATATGTAGGCAACCATAGAAGGCTTCCAAATGTGTAGAAAAATGTATAGCATGCAATTTAAAAAAATATATTACCATGGAGTTGCACATTTTTGGAACACTCTGTATAATAAAAAATATTTTCTTGAATTGTACCTTGAAGTACAGGGTAAGCCTGCAAAATGTCAAACTCTTAGCTTAATGAGTAAGTGAGCTACAGAAGACGGGAGCTTAGTTGCAGGACCCTGTATAAGTACATACAGCAATATACTATGTGTGCGATGCGATCCTTCCATTTCGGGGATTTTTATTATTTCAGAATTTCAAGAATTTGTAAGATTATGCAAATTATTGAGATAGGTTTTTCAATAGTTATATTTTTTATTGTTAAGGTAGGTATAAATTGGTGCTCGAGGGTTACAATCTTAAAATAATTCTGTATAATAGTATTATTGACCTTATAATTACAATTATTAACATTATTTAATCTGTACACGCCGTTTAACTGAATATTTCTGCTTAGCTTATTACATATTTCCTTAATAGTAAATTCTTTCTTAACAACTAGTAGTGTTAAATGTTCAAGTTCAATTATTTTATAATCAATAATCGGTATTTGGGTAAACTTACAATTTATCAAACGACCATGCGTAACCTCGGATAAGTTATAATTTGTAACCTCGGATAAGTTGTAATATCAAAATTGATAATAGGTCTTTTGTTTTTGAGTTGGATACAGGAGCAAGTTGCTCAGTAATATCTTCAAATTTTAAAATGAAATATTTTTCAGGAAAAAAATTAGGAACATGTGACAAATATTTTGCTACCTACAACGGCGATAAGTTGGTACCGATTGGATGCATTGATGTCGATGTGGAATATGAGGGAACGCTTCGGTCCATTCTGCTGTATGTTATCTCTGGAAATGGCCCGCCCCTGTTAGGAAGAGATTTCTACTACGCTTTTCGGTTAGCCATTCATAACCTCAAAGAACTTCATGCAAAGGATATAATCAGTGAGTTGGGTTCAACTTTTAATCATGTGTTCTCAAAAAAGTTGGGTTTGTTCAGGCACGCTACCATACATTTAAACTTGCAAAAGGACGCTCAACCAAAGTTTTTTAAGGCTAGGCCTTTACCGTTCGCCTTACGCGAAAAGGAAGAATTGGAAATTGCTCGTTTGGTTGATCTAAATATTTTAAAAGCGGTAGAATATAGTTCTTGGGGCCATAAAAGATATCCATAACTTTTTTTATCGAGTTTTTTAATGAAACATATACCAAACGATAGAGCTGTTCAAGTAGTATATCCCATAGTTTTGCACCAAAAATTTATCGAAGGGTTTTGCCTAAAATTTGATTTAATTACGAGACCGGTACCTAATAAGAGCGCCCGACGTTTATATACACAATTGCAAATTACTCCGTCCACCGACATCACAGAGAGTCGACGTCAGCCAATTCGTAAAGCACATGAAATAGCGCACCCGACGACGGTATTAACAGGATACTACCCTTAAGACATCCTACCCTAATGCGTCTGTAAAATGAGAAATTGCTGCGCAATTCGCCAGGTGAATGCTATAAATATTTATAACTTTTACAATTGTTATTGCATAACTTTCTTTCATACATCAAATTGTAGATAATTACAAGGGCTACCCACCCACGAACGCTCGGAGTTTTGCACCGTTGCTAACAACCCCTAAATGGCGATAGTACGTAACCACCCATATAGTAAAAATTCGCTGGCAGCCAGAGATAATTGTTTATAACTTTTACAAATATTATTGCATAACTTTCTTTCATACAGCAAATTATAGGTAAATACAAGGGCTAGCCACCCCCGAACGCTCGGAGTTTTGCACCGTTGCTAACAACCCCTAATCGGCGATAGTACATAACCACCCGAGCGTTTGTGGGTGACTAGCCATTATATTTACCTACAATTTGATGTATGAAAACAAGTTATGAAATAATATTTGTAAAAGTTATCAACAATTATCTCTGGCTGCCGGCGAATTTTTACTATATGGGTGGTTACGTACTATCGCCATTTAGGGGTTGTTAGCAACGGTGCAAAACGCCGAGCGTTCGTGGGTGGCTAGCCCTTGTATTTACCTATATTTTGATGTAAGAAAGAAAGTTATGCAATAATATTTGTAAAAGTTATAAACAATTATCTCTGGCTACCGGCGAATTTTTACTATGTGGGTGGTTACGTACTATCGCCATTTAGGGGTTGTTGGCAACGGTGCAAAACTCCGAGCGTTCGTGGGTGGCTAGCCCTTATATTTACCTACAATTTGGTGTATGAAAGAAAGTTATGCAATAACAATTGTAAAAGTTATAAACAATTATCTGTGGCTGCCGGCAAATTTTTAATATATGGGTGGTTACGTACTATCGCTATTTAGGGGTTGTTGGCAACGGTGCAAAACTCCGAGCGTTCGTGGGTGGCTAGCCCTTGTAATTACCTACAATTTCATGTATGAAAGAAAGTTATGCAATAATATTTGTAGAAGTTATAAACTATTATCTCTGGCTGCCGGCGAATTTTTACTATGTGGGTGGTTATGAACTATCGCCGATTAGGGGCTGTTAGCAACGGTGCAAAACTCCGAGCGTTCGTGGGTGGGTAGCCCTTGTAATTACCTACAATTTTATGTATGAAAGAAAGTTATGCAATAACAATTGTAAAAGTTATAAATATTTATAGCATTCACCTGGCGAATTGCGCAGCAATTTCTCATTTTACAGACGCATTAGGGTAGGATGTCTTAAGGGTAGTATCCTGCGAATACCGTCGTCGGGTGCGCTATTTCATGTGCTTTACGAATTGGCTGACGTCGATTCTCTGTGATGTCGGTGGACGGAGTAATTTGCAATTGTGTATATAAACGTCGGGCGCTCTTATTAGGTACCGCTCTGTTAATTAAATGAAATCTTAGGGAAAACCCTTCGATAAATTTTTGGTGCAAAACTATGGGATATACTACTTGAACAGCTCAATCGTTTGGTACATGTTTCATTAAAAAATTCGATAAAAAAAGTTATGGATATCTTTTATGGCTAACTTCTCCGCGGTCCATGCGTAACGGCTTCGAATTCGCATGCAGTTTTATCGTAATACGTTGCTTGATTGAAGCATAAAAATTCTCTTAATTTTAATTGTATACATTTTTTATCCATCAAAAGATATTTGTATCATTAGCTGCAATATAAGAGGATTGCGGGTTTATTTGAATAAATGTTTCATTTACGAGAGTAGGCAAAGAATACAATCTGTAGTATTGATATTCTTCGTTATCTATTATTGGTACTTGTTTGTGCGTTTCTTGGGTCTTATCAATATTTTCATATAGTAATTTAGTAAAGTCTCGGTGTTGACAATCTTCAATTAATATATGTGTTATATTGGGAACCCCAATATAATTGTTAGTTAAGTAAATAGGAATAGATTATGTCATCCAAGTGTTGGATTACAACCTCTGCTCTCAGCGTGCCGATTCTAAGAAGCAAGATAAGCATTGCACTGCAGGCTGGGAACGGAGAAGAAGTAGATAAGACAGACGTTGTACGACTCTGTAACAGAAAGCGTTGAAATAACGAATAAAACTCTTTGTTATAATACAACTGCTTTTTATTAGTCTACAGTCTCATATTCAAAGTAAACAATTGTCAATAATATCGGCAATAACATAATTGGCGCAGTCGACTGTAGGTCATCTTCACGGATCAAAATCTCCGGTCGATTTCAATCGTTTGGAAGTGATTAGGAACCAACAGACACAGTTCACTAGTGGTGCGATAACAGTTCGGTAGTTACGGCAGCATCAAATTCTGCGGCCGTGTTACGTCACTCATCGTCACCAGCAGTACCAAAATTGTTCGTCGTCTCCAGTGCACTTGAAATTTGTGAAGTGAAAGTTCGCCAAAGTTAAGTGCGACAAATATCAGCGTGATAACGGCAGCATACAACCCTGCGGCCGTGTCACATCACTCAGTATCGAGTCAACTGGACGCCGTCTCCAGAAAAATCAAATTCTCGAAGAATACAGAAGCAAAAGCAACACTATGCAATTGTTTATGTTATTATTGTAAGTAACTTTAAGTGTTAATTTTAAAACTATAGAATTTGGATGAATAGAACTAGATCGCGTTCGCCGATACCAAGGAATAATCCTGTAATCAATATTCCTGATAATAATAATATAAATCCAGAAGCAATACCCAACATGGCTATTCCCATTTCAAGCGTAGAAATAGGAATTATCTCTAAATTTTCTGGGGATTTTAGAGAATTGCCGTTGTTTTTAGAAATAGCGCAAAATTTTTTTATAAGATATGAAAATAATCCAGCAGTTCCAAATGGATTTTTGGTGGACTGCATCAAAAGTAGATTGGAAGGTGAACCGTTACGGGTCATTGCTAGTAGGCGGTTAATCACTAAAGATGAAGTATTACATGCTCTACGTGAGATGTATTCTGACCCGCGGTCCGAAAACACTCTGGAATTAGACATAACCAATTTTATCCCGAAAACGAATAACGTGATTCAAGTTGGGAACGATATAAGGGAATTAATAGCATTTTATGACACTAAATTAACTATGAATATTATTTATAATGATGCTATGAGAAATGTAAAATCTGGGCTATTTAAACAGATGGCTTTGCAGGCGTTTATAAAGTCAATAATGTTAGTACACCCAAAATTAGGTGAGTTCCTTGTAAATAAAAGTCCCTTGGACTTAGTTCAGGCCATTACTTTGGCACACAATCATTTAGAATGGTTACATCAATTCGATAAATTTTCTAAACTGAACCGAAATCAAATACCTAGTGGAAATAATATGCAGAGAGTTCCGATAAATATCAAACCTAGTACGTCTCATAGTTTTGTTCCGAGATATGGGCAAACTTCAAGTGCTCCATCAATGCCAAATTATCGCAGAGTATCATTAAATCAAGAACCAATACCGACATATAATTTTGTTCCACATCAGAATCAGGCTATAGGATATGATCGTTTACGACAGGGACAATCCTTTCGAAATATTCGAGTTGCACAGGGTGTTCCTTATCAATCAATGTTACCACCTACTTCTCTATCAATTGGTAATCAGGGAAGATCATTTAATAACCCTCAAAACCCGCAACCAATGGACGTCGATCCATCAACTTACAGTACCAGATTGCCTACACAAAGAAAGTTTAACGGTGCTAGGCAACCTTTAATGGGCTTTACCAACGGAAAACGACTTTTCCAACAAGATACGGTCGACCTAAATGAGTTGGAAAGCGATGAGAATCATGAAATTTTAAATGAACAAAATTTGTTGAACGATGATGAAAACATTGAATTTCTTACAGAGGAAAATCTTCACTTGGTACCTTATACCGATCAAGTCACATAACTTTTGACACCATACTGGCTGATTGTACAAAGGGGTTTAATTCAGAGATTGGGGCGGAAAATTTTGATTTGGAATTTTTAAGTAGTGATTATAGTTATGATTATTATAACAATATTGAAACTGAAGAATTTTTGTCGAACGACTTCCCCTTGGAAGAAGTTTATTTAAATAACAATGGCCACAGGCAATTGCCGTTTATTATAATAACCGAATTAGACAATGCGCGATTTCTCATTGATACTGGTGCGACGGATAGTACGATAGACCCGGATTTGGCTGAATTGTACTTTACTGCATATTTGGCGTACCATCCTTTTTCAATTAAAACTATGCATAGTCTTACCTATCACAAATTCATTGCACAAACTCCGGCCTTACTTAGCTTCAAGTCAAACAAAAGTAATTTTCGTTGGAATGTTGTTAAATTTTCAGAGAAATTTAAGGGGCTAATAGGATCCACAATGTTAAACAAATTGGATGCACAAATAGACTATAAAAACCAAATGCTTCACTTACCTGGCGTAACAATTCCGCTTCATTATGATGAACCAAAGGCAAATTTACATAACCTGTATGACGCAGGTATTTCGACAATATTGGATACTAATATTCGACAAAAATTGCAGACAAGTCACTTGAATATAGAAGAGAGCACTACCTTGGTTGACTTGATTCATAACTACAAAGACATATTATATGATGAATCAATTTCCCTTACATTTACTTCTAAAATTCAACATGCTATTAATGTAACAGATGATTTACCGATATACCAGAGACCGTACAGTAAAAGTCCAAAACAAAGAGAAGAAACTAATAAACAAATAAACAAAATGTTACAACAAAATATTATTACACCCAGCGCGAGCCCGTATGCATCTCCTGTATCCCTGGTATCAAAGAAACCCGATCACTCGGGTATTCCGAAGTTTAGAATGGTAATCGATTATCGAAAACTGAACGAAAAGACCATCGATGATAAATTTCCAATTCCGAATATCACGGACATTTTAGACAAGTTGGGGAGGGCTAATTACTTTAGCACCCTCGATTTAGCTAGTGGCTTCCACCAAATTGAAATTGTCGAAAAGGATCGTGATAAAACTGCTTTTTGCACGGAAAGTGTCCAATATGAATTTAGGCGCATGCCATTTGGTCTAAAAAATGCACCGTCAACATTCCAGAGGTGTATGAATTTCATTTTTGCCGCTTTACTTGCGGATACTTGTTTGGTGTATCTCGATGATATAATTGTTTATTCAGTTTCCTTACAAGAACACTTTGAAAAATTACGAAAGGTGTTTGATAGATTACGCGAATCAAACTTGAAAATCTCGCTAGATAAATGCGAATTTAAAAAAAAATCTATTAAATATTTAGGACATATTGTTACGGACAAAGGCGTAATGCCAGATCCAGAGAAAATAACAGCTATAAAAAACTTAAAACTCCCTACTACAACTAAACAAATAAAATCTTTTCTGGGGTTGGTTGGTTATTACAGAAAGTTTATAGAAAATTTTGCTAAACTCACAAAACCACTGACACAGTGCTTAAAAAAGAACGCTAAAATTGATTTGCAAAATAGCGAGTATGTTGACAGTTTTAATACATGCAAAAATGTATTAATTAATCCGCCGCTCTTCCAATATCCGGATTTTACGAAGAAATTTGTAATCACTACTGACGCTAGTAATTATGCTATTGGTGCTGTTTTGTCTCAGGGTGAAGTTGGCAGAGATAAACCAATTTGCTATGCTTCGCGAACGCTCAGTGAATCTGAGGTAAAATACAGCACTATCCAGAAAGAATTATTAGCTATAATTTATGCTACCAAAATTTTTCGTCCTTACATCTACGGAAATCAATTTATTCTAATAACCGATCATAAATCACTGGTTTGGCTTCATTCTCTAAAAGAACCGAATGCAAAACTAGAGAGGTGGCGCATAAAGCTAGCCGAATTCGATTATCAAATAAAGTATAAATCCGGAAAACAAAATACTAATGCAGACGCACTCTCCAGATTAGAAATAAACCATAACTCTTGCGGATCAATGGTGGTTAACCAAGATACAGAAAATCAGTCAATTCATTCCAATAAAAATCCCGATAATAGGGATTCTATTCCAATTTCGGAAAGTGCAATTAATACACAAGCAAACCAAATTTTTATAACCACTCATGGGAGCGAATTAAACGTTACAAGGGAAGTTAAAAACAAAAAGACAATTTTTTCGGTAAAAAGAAATGAAAATAATCAATTGCGTGACTTGGTAACGTTTATGAAAACAAATCTACTAGATAGAAAATATTTTATATTTTGTCCTGATGATGTGTACAGGTTATTATGTGGGATTGTGGTTGAAAATTTCAATAATCGTATAACTTTCATCAGATGTATTAAACAGGTAAAAGTAATAGATGATAAAGGAGATCAAGTTGCGATCATTGGAAAATATCACGAACAAAATAATCATAGAGGGGTAACTGAGGTTTTTAATGAAATCAGAAGGTATTACTATTGGCCAAACTATCATAATCATGTCATCAATTACATTAACAAGTGCGATGTGTGTCAAAAAAATAAATATGACCGACATCCAATTCAATCTCAATTACAACTCACGAATAAAGTAACAAAACCAATGGAGCGCATTCATTGCGACGTTTTTAAAATAAAAAAAAAGTATACCTAACCGTAATATATGCTTTTAGCAAATTTGCCCAAGTAATAGAAATTTTAAATAAATCAACAGTAGAGGTCACTAGAGCGTTGATTAAGTTTTTGGCAAATTTCGGTATTCCGGAACAGGTGGTGTTCGACAACGGACAGGAATTTAATAATGCGATAGTGAAGGATTTGCTTAGACTTTATAACATTCAGTGTCATTTCATTACACCTAACAACCCTAAATCAAATGGGGAAATCGAGCGCTTTCACAGTACATTGGTGGAACATGTAAGAGTACTAGGACAAAACGAAGACTTTATGAATCTAAGTACTATTGCTTACAATCATTCTATTAATAACCGAACTAAGAGGAAACCGTTTGAGTTGTTTTTTAGTCGTTTTGAGGAAATACTTGGCATTAATGATGAGAATATAACAACAGACCTGATAAATGAATATAAAAATCAGATACAGGAAATAAACAATAAGGTCGCCGAAGTGCAGCAACGAAATAAAGCAAAGTGTATAGCCAAGCTAAATGAAAAGCGAGATAATAAGGAATTGAGGGTGGGTCAAAATGTCTCTATCAAGTTCCCAGGCCGTTATTCCAAAACAAATCCCTTGGCTAAAGGTCCATTTCAGATAAAAGAAATTCTCGGTAACAATAAAATTAAAGTGAAAAATAAACAAGGTAAAAATTTCGAGTACCATATTGATGCAATTAAATCCATTGTTACAGATTCTATCTCGGTGGATTAGCACTAGTTGTCGGTGATCTGGTGCAGGTAAAGGACAAGATTTCTCTCCTACCAGTAAAGCAAAATATACTGTTTAATAGCAACAAAGAACTTACTCTTGCTATTGCGGTGGATTACAGTGAACTTCTAGATTCTTGGAATCGTTATCTACATATGCAACAAGATTATGATTCTGACAATCAGTTTCTCGCAAGTACGATGATTTTAATCAAGAGTTATGAAACTAAAATCCAGTCCTTGCTTCAAATAATTTTTAAATCTAATAGAAATAAGAGAGGACTGTTCAATTTTCTAGGCGATTTCGTTAGTGTGATTACGGGAAATCTTAATTATGAAGATGGGCAACGACTAAACAAACAAATTATAGAATTATATCAAAACCAACAACTATTGAAGGAAACCCCTACTGAAATTTTTAAAGTTGTTAAAGAAACTGTAAACGACGTTGTTCATCAGTTAAATGAGCAGACTAATCAATTAAATGAATTAATAAAGCTCACTCAAAATAAAATGGAGTTTGATTCCAAAATCCGATATCGATCATTGTTTGTAACGTCCATTCGGAACGAACTACAGCAATTATTGCTGTGGATGGCTTCTAAGAATATTTTGTACCCCGAATTATTTCAACCAGAGGAACTTTTAAGAATTTTAAGATCCGTTCACCTTTCAAACAATTTTCGCTTTCCTTTCAAGATTAATATTGATAATCTTTACGAGTTAGAAACGCTCGCAAATATCAAATTTTACATTTTGAACCACACTGTTACTTTTTTTATTCGTATCCCGCTTATAGATGATTCATTTTATGTTAATTACTAGTGGACCTATAGACCGCCTATTGGGTAGATCAGTGAATCGGTACATCGCAGGAATCGATAGACCGCATATACACTACTGTCTTTAAAAATACTTTTTTTCCAAAACCTAACTTTTAAGTTGTTACCTATAAAGTTGTTTCTATGGACTCATATATAAAACAAAAATGGTTCAGTTAAAAAAAAATTAGTCTCCCGCAATTGAAAAAAAAATATAATTTGTCGCTACAAATTTTTTTTTTTTTTTTGGTAGCTTTTCCTTTTCAAGTTGAATAATTTTAACAATACGTATGGTGTGAAACAAAAGTATAAAAATATAGTATTCTAATGCAACGTACTTAAATTGCATAAAATTTAGTAATTTTAACAAATTTAGCTTACTTTCATAATTATTTGATTATATAATCAATGCAAATTACGATGACAAATCTAACAATTGTTTTTTTTTTCAAGTGGCAAGCGTGATCTTAATAAAAATGTAAACATATTTTAGACCACTTGTGGAAGACTCAGATTGCTTTCAATTGGGCAAAATTTGTTGGTGGTATATTTGGGTCCGTAGAGACACCTTTTTATCAACTTATATAATGTTTTTTTGTATAATTGTCTATTTATCAAATTAAACACTAAATTATTTTTCATATAATGGCATGTTGTTGGCACAGCAACTACAATCTACTCTTATATAGAAGCCTTTAATGGAAAACATTTTTTTGAATTGTTTTTTTTTTTATTTTAGATTTTATTAAAGATGTTTGTCACTTGAAAACAAAAACAATTGTTATATTTTGTTCCCAGTTATTCCATTACGTGGAATACAAAAAAAGGTTCAATTGTTAAATTTACTCAATTTTATGCCAAGTGCAGGAAATCTAAATCTTGCAGTAACGTAATATTTATATACTATTATTTCACAAACTATAGTTGAAAATTTTCAACTTGAAAAAACTTTAACCTAACTACAACAAACAATTGAAAAAAATTATATATATTAGGCCTCTTGTGGGAGACCTATTTTTTTCTCAATTAGGTTAATCTTGTTGATGTTATATGTGGGCCCATAGAGATAACATAAATCAACTTAAAACTTTGATTTTTTTGAAAAAAATCATTTTATACACTCTACTACTTGGTTGGTCAATACTTATACAGATTGGTATTGTAGATTAATAACATTGTACATATATTGCAGAATGTGTAATATATGTATAATAAGATTAGTATTTTTAAATAACAAATAAGCAATGATAATTAAGAAAGTAAAACATGATTGAGGCTAAAAATTAAATTAGTTCCTTTACAGAGACTGTGCATATAATATATATTTGTAGAACATTGCACATCATTGTTGTATACATGTGTATATATTACAGAAAACAATAAGTAAAAACTGGATTAATTACAAATTTAAATATTTCTTCGTAACATGTAACTGTTAATGTGAATAGAATCTTTTTCCATAATCGCCCCGGAGAAAACGTTTTGTCAATTTACACATACATAGAATCCCACCTTTTAGCCGTAGAAAATGCCACATTTAGCTGTGCAAAAACGTGTTGAAATAAATACATTTTAGCTAAATCCAAAGTTTGTCCTCATTTATGGTTATAGCAATACAGACCTTGATTCGAAATTGTATTCTTTGTAATATGATTGATACGTGTATGTATATGAAATTGACAATAACATTACGGGTGATCGAGAGTTACGATTAACCAATGCGATATTGCGATAAGTCTGCTTCAATAACCCTTCCGAATCACTAATGTTGATATTCGTCCCATTTGTTCTGATATATACAAATCTGTTTTGTTCGAAGTAACAGATAACTTTCTTTAACCCAAAATTAGATTCCTTGTTCCTCAGGCTATTTATCACATCGTATATGTTACCTGTGCAAAAATCGAATTAAAAGAAATTCAACTAAAAATATAATAATTAATGTAACCTTAAAATAACGATAAATAGTTTCATGCCTTCAAATTCTTGTACTTAATGTTTGATAGAGGAAAAATTCTTGTTTATTTTCTTTCGAGTCATCCCCATTTCTGGCATAATGAGCTGATGTTCACGTTCTAGGCTTCTCTCTTGCGCTCTGTCAATTCGCACACTATTTTAACTTCGGGTTTCTGGTAGTTATAGGGGCTGTGGTATGGTAAACTGAGTTATATGCCATCTGTGTCTTTAGATATACTTTGACCTGGAAGATCTATTGAATGTGGGGCTAAATACGTACAAATTAGTTACTGTACGACAGTTTGTTTACAACCTGAAATTATTAATAAATAAGTAAATGTGTTTTACAAATAATCTGCAATAAATTCACCTTATGCTATGAGTGCGGTTGTTTGGGAAATCTCACCATCAAAATATTAGGTTAGGACGGTCATTGGCGCTGTGCGCAGACCCGACTGGTGTTCATTGCTGCCATCTAGAGCTACGTCTCAAACTGTAATCAATTAGAGGGATAGTAAACGGCCATACTAAACGAAACGGAAATCATTTCTATTAATTTACTTACTGTTTTCGTAGTAACTTAACTGCGCGGTAGCATTCGCTATTTCACTATTTGTCAAATTTTACCATATCATTCCAATTAGGTAGGGTATTAAGTAGGTACGCATTCGTACGTAATAAAGACTAACGCAAATTAATACATATTTGTATACGAACAACATGGTTATAGGTTTTTCAAATCATACTTGTGGGGACGTAACATACCGCTTAGCTCTGTAGATAGTACCCAAAGTACCTACTGCAATGTAAATAGGTTTGAGGTTATGATAAGGTTATGTCCGCGCTTTTGACGTTTCTTAGCTGGCAACCATGACGACGCGTAATAAATGGCTGTTGGAATGTTGAGGCGCGTTCACCAAAATCGCTCGCTTTTTGGAAAATTTTGAAGCAAAAACGCCCTAGAGGCCGTTTTGCGTCGATTTCAAAAACACACGCAACGTTGAATTGCCCATATAGTGGATCGGACGCGCTCCGCGCGCCCGAAAAGGCCTCTCCAAATTTTCCATAAAGAATTAAGAAGCCACTTTTTCGCATGTGAAATGGTGAGAAAAACACGCCAAATCAAAATACATAATATAGACTAGAAACTGGGCAGACCTAATAGGTCTGCGCATCGCCTTGACGGGTAGATCGCCGATTAGTGTAGATCGCCGATGCGGGTAGATCGTCGATGCGTGAAGAACGCCGATCCGGGAAGATTGCCGAGTCGGTAGATCTCCGATCCGGGTAGACCGCCGATCCGGCCAGATCGCCGCTCCGGGTAGATCGCCGATACGGGTAGATCGCCAATCCGGGTAGTTCGCTGATCCGGGTAGACCGCCGATCTGGGCAGATCTCCGATCCGGGTAGATCGCCTATCCGGGTATATTGCTGATCCGGGCAGATCGCTGATCTGGGCAGATTGCCGAGCTCGGCAGATCGCCGATCCGGGTAGTTCGCTGATCCGGGTATGCCGCCGAACTGGGTAGATCTCCGATCCGGGTAGAACCCGGATCCGGGTAGTTCGCCGATCTTGGCAGATCGCCGAACCGGGTCGTTCGCTGATCCAGGTAGATCGCCGATCCGCGTATATCGCTGATTCGGTACAGCAAAGTCACGACTTCGTCGCGACTTTGCATATTGCCTATATCACCGAAAACTATAGGTTCTCAACCGATCTGTCGTACTGGGCAAAGTCGCGCAAACGCAACTTTGCCGTATACAGTGCTCGCAATAATTATTTAACATTTTGACAATCAATAATTGATTAATTGAAAAATAAAAGAACACAAATCTAAAACAACCAACCAATATATGTTATGAGTAAAAAGTTTCATATGTTTTTTTTCCTTTCATTCAAAGAGTAAAACAAATGTGTGACCTTTTTTGTCAGGGGATAACCTTCAGAAGGCCGCGGCTGCGGTTAAATATATGACACTATAAGCTACCGTTTAAATATATTTGTAATATACTGGTGTTCATTTTCTTATGGATATTTGATTTTTTTTCAAATATAATAATTCTAAGATTATTTTCAAAAATTAAGAATCACATCTTTTATAAAATGAATTATTTTTGAATTATAAGCAGGGATGTTATAAAAGCATTTTTGTTATTTTTAATGAAATAAACATGCTTTTTTTTATAAAATGATGTGTTCAACGGAGCAATTTTTAAACACTACGCAAAAAACATGTTCTAAACATGAAATAAAAGATGTTTTAAATCACATAAAAAAAAAACAGAATAAAAACATATTTTAAATCACGCAAAAATTTTATTTGTCATCAAACTGTTTAAACACGTTTAAACAAAATAGTTCAAACAAAGTATTTGTTTTAAAACATGTTGAAAACACTATTTTAAACAAACTGTTTTAAACATAACAACTGTTGGTATAAACAATTAATCAAAATTTGTGCCGAAACAATTAATTTTTTTTTGTTTTAAAGAAGTAATCAGGTAAATGTATTTATAATATATACGGTGTTCATTGTTATTAAAAACTTGGTATTTTCTTTTCTAATGCACACGCTGTATATTTTTACATTTTTTAATTCCAAGATCAACTCGAAGAATTTTTTATAGAAATCATTTTTTATAAAATTACATATTTTTTAGCTATAAGCAATTAATTAAAACTCATGAAATTACATTTTAACCAAACGAATTAAAAATTAAAAAAATAAGAAAAAAGTAACAAAAAAATTAAATAGAATTAAATTAAAAGTTGAAACTGCCAAATTAAAATTAGTTTGTATGTATGTGGACTGTGGAGACACATTCTTAATTTGGGGTTTTGCTTATAATTGAAAAATAACGAATTTTATTAAAAATAATACCTTCAAAAAATTATGTTTTTTTATAAAATGTTTTTTAACGGAACAATGTTTTTAAACAGTACGCAAGTTCTAACTTTTAAACATGAAATAAAACATGTTTTAAATCACACACAAACAAAACAGAGATTAGAAACATTTTAAATCACGCAAATATTTTATTTGTCGGCATTTTAATCGGCGTCTTTTCATTCCTAATTTTACTTGGTACAACTGATATTGTATTACTATACTTTCTGAAAAACAACAAACGCTGTTCAAATTTCGGTAGTTTTAAAAACGTTTAAAACACAACACAACAAACTGTTTAAACATTTTTAAAACAAAGTTTAAATTTGATTTAAAACATGTTAAAAACACTGTTTTAAACATAACAACTGTTGGTATAAACAATTAATCAAAATTTGTGCCGAAACAATTAAATTTTCTAACAGGTTTTTTTTTTTGTTTAAAGATTTTGGATTGTATGGGTACTTTTGTTACTATTAGAGATAGAAGGTCGGTTAAATGGGCAAAGAGTGCATATGTGCTCTTTCATAATCTGTTCAGAAAACAGTTGATTCCAAATGGCTTCCAAGCTACTTTGAAAAACCAAAAAACGTTATTTTTTAATTATGGTCGTAACTTCTTTATTTGTGATCCTATCAAAAAGGCATTTTTTTATTATAAAGGCACTTTTTTGCCTACAATTTGATTATGTCAGTTTAAAATTTAAAACACACAAATGACAAATATGTCCTTTTGTTCGAATAATAATAATAATCTAGTTGCATAAATTGAGAGTTTCCACCATGTTTCCACCATTACTACAATGATCTGTATTAAAATTATTACTACTAATAAGATAACCAAACAAGCATTCGACAAAACCATAGACATAAAACCAGCGACGGTGGCGCCCAACAGTGGAGAAAACTGAAGTATGTGATAGATAAATGAGGTTATGTTGTGTTTATTGTTTACAACTATCACGACAACTATGATGGTAATAATAACCAAAAACAACGTCGAACAGCACCCTTATCTTTGTTATAAATATATAACAATCAAGCAAACAAACCGAATGTAGTGTTTTCGTAATAAACACAATAAGTTAACAAATAACCTATCTATCACAGAACTGCCATATTGATGAATAGCAGCGCCACCTATAGTCCGTGATTTCTCCGAATATAAACATTTGTTGTGTATTGCAGTTACCAGTAATACGTGCGTTACCGACTGTTATGTATTGTAACTACAGATATTACAGGTAACTGTACTATCTTAGTTACCGACCGTATGTATGTAGCATAGGACATGCGGAACCGAATGTTGTACCGTAACTGAGTGAAGCGAATACAATAAACATTATAGTAAAGTGTTAGTTTCATTTGATAAAGAAACACAATATTAAAATAAATAACATGTTCTTTACCAACCAACTGGATTTTGATGACAATAATTATTGTTCTTGAAGGAAAGTAGATCACTGTTTAGTATTAATGGTATTATCCTTGATTATACCATAATAATGACCCATGCAACAAAGACTATCGTAACTCAAGTGCAATCCCTAGGTAGTTACTATAGTCTTCGGTGCATGGGTCGAATTATATAACCAAGAGTATTATACATACTTACCTATTGTATTAATTTACTAATGTATGCATAAACTACTATTTGTTTAATGCAAGTTTGACAATGTTTGTAGAAAATCTGAATACATCCTGTATTAATTACATGAGAACATAATATCAAAGAATATAAAAAAACAACATTTAAAAATTGATTAGATGTTTATTTGAAAAAGTTCCATTGTAAAGATTGTATGCAATTATAAAAACATTAATTCAGATAAACATAGGGTCATTATAAATGCTTGTAGTCGAAGTATGCCCTGAAATCAAATGTAAATATTGCTGGTTGCCGCTCTATGTGAATCAAACCACTGTTAATGTAAGAATGTATAGGTTATAAAAAACCATTTACAAAGCTAACAAAAATAAGTTTAGTATATTTGGTTGCATATGTGGTGCAAGACTTTTTTTTGCGCACATAGTACATGCCATTTTGAGTAAAGTATCATATACAAAACAAAAATAAATTAAGATTCATAAAAAAACAATGCCAAAACGAGAAACAATAATATACGAAAGCCATAAAAATACAAAATAAATAAATGTAGGAATAAACAAACAAATCCATAAATAAACTTTTAACTAACACTTTTAACATTTAAATTTGAACATTTAATTAATAAAACATTGGTTACCATTGAATTTTCTGCCAATTAAATATCATTTTGAGTAAAAGTTTAAAACATATATCAAACAATGGGAAAACCAGCAATGTACACCAAACAGTATAATATTACAATAATAAAAAGTAAATAAACTAAAGAACAGAAATTAAATGCAAAAATAAATCGAATGAAAATAAAAAAAATCAAATTAGTCCATATGAAAAGTAAATGTTATTCCAAATAAAAAGTTTCCTTTGAAGTTAAGTATTTGTTTTTCAATTCTTTATAAAGTTACAGAAATGTAAACTACTAATGAAACAAATAAATAACAAATTGAAATTTATCACAAACAATAAAAGTACAAAGAAATCCCATGGAACTTTAAGTGTTCTTTTTTTAGAAAGTACATGTCATTCTGTGTGAAGTATGATTATTCATAAAATTACAGAAGTATGATATATTAGCAAAACAAAGGAAAATGAAAATTCATATGATATATATGACAGATGATATATACAAAAACAAAGATAAAATAACACATGAGAGCCATAAAAATAACAAAAATAAATAAATTTAAGAATAAACAAAGAAATTCATAAATAAACTTTCAACTAAAACTTTTTACTGAGTAAAAACTTGAATGTGAGCATTTGATTAGAAAAAAATTTAATACAATTTTCAAAAAATGAATATTAACAAATACTGCAATAAAAGTTTAATATTTAAGTTTGTTTTAATTTATAAAATCAGATTACTATAAAGACAGAAATGCTAGCTGCAATAAAAAATAGCTTGCTTTCTCAATTCCATAAAAAGATAATCATTAAAAATATTACCAAAATAGAAATCTCAAAAATACTTAAATCAATATAATCAACCAGCCACACCGTTCCTCAAAACAAAATAATTACACCCTATTTAAAAATATTCTAAGCAATGTTGAGGAGATGTTCTTTATCAAACAGTTTATTTTATATTTTCTCTCTTTTCTAAATTTATGCAAGTTTTTAGTAGGTCAAACCTGATGTGAACATGATGTGGTAAAGAGGATAGGCAATTAATTATTTACCACCCAATGTCGCTGAAATTTGTATAATTTCATAAATTATCTCTACTTCAAATGAATTGATATTATGTAAAACTTCCGCGTTTTCCATCTTCGTAAGACTATAATGGAATAAGTTTAATATAATTTATAAAAACAATAATAACTGAACTAAACTTTAACTGGGAGTGATTATTTCAATTAATCTATTGATACTCTGACATTTGCTGCACAAATTAATTTTAATTTTGGAAAATTAATTTCCTGCTCATATTATAATTTACTTTTATAATCTACATATTTCTGTCATCATTTTAATGTCCCATAATAAGTACTTTTTAAAGGTTTTCGCTCGTACACTTTTCCACGGATTTGTTTCTCTCTTTCTTCATATTACTCCAATACTGCTGTTTTCGTGTTCCTCAAACATTTCTATTCATATTGTCTGGTCCAAATCGCAGACTTTTCAAGCATGTTTTCCACGTACTCCCCTCTTGATCTTGCATTGGGCCACAGTCTTCATTGTGGATGTTTGTTGAAGTGGCTACCTAATAAATTGGTAAAAAAATAAAATTAAAAGATGAATTAAATTTTTTTTTTTTTTTTTTTTTGGGGGGATGTTGCCATGTGCACAAAGCCAGTGGCTTGTCTGTGCGGCAGTCGGGGAGACGGAGTATTTGAAAAATCCCCTGCCTAACCTGGGCTTGAACCCTGGACCTCTTGAGTGGAAGGCATTCGCCTTATCCACTCGGCCACCTCCGCTCCATAAATAAACAAATAAATCCCCATGATTTTTTGTTTGTTTTTCTCAGTAAAAAGTTTGATATAAAGTTATTTTGTTACAAAAGTTTGAAATATTAGCAAAACAAAGGAAAATACAAAATGAAAATTCATATCAAACTATGCAAAAGCGAAAACAAAATAAATAAAAAAGAAAACCATAAAAATAATAATTTTAAGAACAATTAAGTCCATAAATATGAATAAATATGAACAAAATATGTAGATTCTATTGTTTTTTTTTCTATCAAAAAAATTACACATCAAAATACATACCATTTCCACACTCTTCTCGAGGTTTTTGAAGGTTAGACTCTTCGACGTATTATAATATCACCATTTGTTGATCTTTCGCTTTTGACAATTCATTTTCAACGCAATTATTCTCTCGGTCAATTCTGGGATGCACTTTGAACTTTGCCTTCGTGCGACTTCCTTGGTGCCTTCCGGAGAGGTTACCGTGAACGTTACGCGTGAAGAAGCTCTTCGAAGTGTCATCGTCACATCGACAACGTCAACTTTAACTAAGCGCATAAATGTCCCTCTTCGGTTAGGCCCTTCCACCAGAATATATTCACTCCACTGTCACTTTCCGCCCTTCTAAACACCCAACGGCCATCTCGATATAGTCGACGATGGCACTTTCGGTGAAAGAACTTGCTTTCGTCGATTTCTACAATGATGGACGTGCGATCTTCGTTTAGGCCACCAATTCTCGTAGGGTTATCATCGATTTCACTCGGAAAGTCTATTACCGTGTAAATAGAATCTGGTCCAAGGTTTACCTTTTGGGCAATACCGTTCCGAGAGCTATTCCTCGTCTGTATGTAAATCTTTTGCACAAGCTTTGCTATAGCCAAACGAACCTGAAAAAAAGGAACTGGTTCTATTGATGGTCGTACTTGCATATTTATTTAATACAACAAAACAAAATCCACAGGTAATCTAACCTCAAACTTCTTCCGTGCAGGAAAATGGTGTTTAAGCCAAATCAGGCTTCTCTCTGACACAAGTCACTGTCTTTTAACGTAGCACTTGAATTAAGATGCCCGGTAACCAGTAATAAACACCTAGAAAAGGCTCTAAACACCATCGGCTACTTATACGTTGTTGTATTGATACGCACTTGAACCACAAACGTCATCTTAATGGTTCTTCTTCTTCTTCTTAGTTCTTTGGTATATGGACCCTGTTATAGCCATTCAAACGGCAGTCGCAGCTAATGTAGATGAATATTTATATGCATTGTAATACCTTGTATATGCGGTATACCGTATATGCCTTGTATGATCTAAGCACAGAGGGATCTTAGCTTTGTCACGCGGACTTGCCTTGGCCTTGCCTTACATTTTGCATGGTATGGTTATTGTTTTGACAGATCGGTTACGGTAGTACCAACCGACTTAACTTAGGGCCTTTTCATATACAATGATAGTTGTCAATTCGAGCTGCTAAAAGGCACTCAATCTCTAAAATCCCTAACGTACCTAAAATCGCAAAAAACCTTCGGTTTAGTTAAACATATATCAAAATACGAAATATGATTGAGGTCGGGTGGAATACGTACATTTTTACGCTACGAAAAGCCATGCTTTTCCCCGGCACATGTCCATTATTTTCCGTTGGAAATTCTTCAAACTAAACCTAAGTCGCCTATATAAGTAAACCTATAGTCGCGTAGTTACCCGGGAACGCCTGCGACAACATTTTATAACATTTTCTGGCCGCTTTTTCAGCCATTTCGACCAAAACGATAGCAGTAAGACGAATAGCGTTGTCATTGTGAGCATGATACAGAGGAACTGTCAGTTTATTGAGCCGTCGTCATGGAGACTCTAGTAGAAGTACAGTCACAAAACGACAACCATAAATTTACTCAAATTGAAGGAAAAAAAATACAAAAACTGGGCAAAATATCGACAAATAGATTGGCCTACGCCATAAAGCATTCTATTTTGAGGAATAAATGCCGCGGTTGAGCGCCCATCGTTGCTTCTCCTAGGATCCTTTGAATACTTAAGGTCTGCAATTTTCGGGAAAGTACCGAACGGAGTGTACCCACTCCAAAAATTTTTGCAATGTAATTCAAACGGCGAAATTGCCGTACGTCGATTTTTCGCTAAAAATTAAGAGAAATGGGCGCTAAATCCGCAATTCACGAGTCTACACAGCAGCGAAACGGCATTTTGAAGGCAAAACCGCGGCCTCGGCCGCGGTTTTGCGGTTTTCGCGAAGAAAGTCGCGAAAATCCAACCAATTGTACAGTGTTGATTTGAGTTTTAGCATAGTTAGATAAGTTATATAATGTACCGATGTTAGTTAATAGTTATGAGTATTATAAGTTTCAAACAGCTCTAAATGAAGTAGCTATTAATGATAATAAATATGTTATACCGTCTAATTGTAAGGCTTTTAAAAGTAATGTGTTGTGTCAATTTTTAATAGAGCATAAGGTCACCAATGATTCACTATGCGAGGTTAAATTGTTGAATAGTTTTATGTCTCTCGATAACTGTGTAAAAGAAATTTTTTTTATCAATGATGTTGAATTTATGTATATTGAAATTTAATCTTTATCGTCAGCCCACTGGAAATTTCAATTAAACAAAATTGTAGTAACATTATTAAGACCAAAACTGTTAAAGGTGTTTATTATCTTGACACTTCAGATCATTGTAAATATTATATAAAGGATAAAGTAATACAGAATTATATTTTTGGTAGTCGGATTGACGGATTTGATTTTATTGAATGTAATGATAGAATATCTAATATTACTAATGTAACTCTTAGGGAAATTCACCCAATCTCCCTTAAGAATGAAATACAGGATGCTCAAAGCCGTTTGCATGCGCTCAGTTTTTCTCATTCCCATGTATTCCATTCTCAGATTGGCCTTTATGTTCTTATTGTAACTGTTGTTTTGCTAATTGCTTTGTATGTTAATAAGGATAAATTGCGCCTGCCGCGTAATAAGGAGCTTGCACAACCTACCCTACCTTTCCAAATTATTAATCAATAATAATTTGTCAGTTTAAGGGGGGAAGTGTTATATTGGGAACCCCAATATAATTGTTAGTTAAGTAAATAGGAATAGATTATGTCATCCAAGTGTTGGATTACAACCTCCGCTCTCAGCGTGCCAATTCGAAGAAGCAAGATAAGCATCGCACTGCAGGCTGGGAACGGAGAAGAAGTAGATAAGACAGACGTTGTACGACTCTGTAACAGAAAGCGTTGAAATAACGAATAAAACTCTTTGTTATAATACAACTGCTTTTTATTAGTCTACAGTCTCATATTCAAAGTAAATAATTGTCAATAATGTCGGCAATAACATAATTTATGTTCGTAATCAATATTTATTGGATCTACAGCACTTGTGTTTCCAAATAGAATTTCAAATGGGGTATATTTCGTAATAGGGTTTATGCTTGAGTTATAAGCAAGTATGGATCTATCCATAGCTATTGATAAGGACATTTTAGGTTCCATCAATTGTAACATTCGTAAATGTTCAATGAGTGTAGAATGAAGTCTCTCTACAGGTGCGTTTGATTCGTGGTGACCTACGGTTGTGAATTTAGCTTTGATTTTATATAGCTTTAATAGGGATTCTACAGATTTATTTTTGAATTCTGTTCCATTATCAGACATAATTTCTTCTGGTATTCCAAATTTACTAAAGTGTTGTATTAATTTGGTTGTTATACTGGATGCATTTTTGTCCGGTATTTCATAAGCTTGAGCAAATCGACTGAATTTATCAATAATCGTCAAAAATGTTGCATTATCATATTTAAAAAGATCCATATGTAAGAGTTGCATAGGACGCTTGATGCTCGGGGTTATTTGGAACTGTGGTTTAGGTGGGTTCCTATTATATTTAGATTTTTGACAAATCTCATATGAATTAATAAATTTTGTTACCTGTTGATCTAAGTTTTTCCACGAGAAATTTCGTTTTATGTGTTCAATTGTCTCCTTAATTCCACGGTGGTTTTTTATACCTTCATGGCTATCTAGGATGATTTCAAGTTGTCTATCTTTATCGTCGTTTTTTATAGTCACTCTTTTTAAACAACGAATTAATTTCATTCCTTCTTTATTAAATTTTTCTAAATATATTTGGCATAAAACATTATAAATTTCGTCACTACAATATATGTATTGTGTTTCAGAGTTACCATAGTCTTTTAAAATTCTAAAAAGTTCATTATTCATATCTTGTTTGTTAACATGACATACATATATTCTTCTAAATGATAGGGTTATTGCTATATTTGTGGGCAAATTATGCAAATAGAAGAAGAATTGTCTAGGTTAGGTATCGATGGCTTCATTAGAAATTGGTATTGTGTTTTCATGTTCTGAGACGTCGTTTGAATTTAGACTGTAATTATCGTCATCTTCTGAATTTTCTGATTCTACATTCACTAGTGTTGAATAGTTTTCTACGTTATTAACTTCAATGCGACTAACTGCATCTACATTAGTGTTTGCTTTTCCTTTTTTATGAATTATTGTATAATCATACTCCTGTAGGTAAATTTTCCAGCGTTGTAATTTCAGATTTTGGTTTTTCAAGTCATGGACCCACAAAAGCGGTTTATGATCTGTTACGATCGAAAAATGGGTTCCAAAAACATAGGGCCTAAATTGCTTCAAAGCATAGATAATTCCTAAAAATTCTTTCTCAATTGTAGAATATGCTTGTTCGGTTTTACTTAAAGTTCTGGATGCATAGGCAACAGGTCGATCGTTACCAATTTTTCCCTGGCTAAGAATAGCTCCAAGTGCAATATTACTAGAACTTTCGATAGTATCCAAGTAATCCTAGAAATGATTTTATCTGTGTTTTTGTTGTAGGAATTGGAAATTTCTTGATACATTCAATCTTACTGGGGTAGGGTTTTATTCCGTGTTCCGTGATTACATGACCTAAGTAATTTAGTGTTTTGCGCATAAATTCACATTTATCGAGTGATATCTTAACTCCATGTTGACTTAATCTATCAAAAACCTTTTGTAAGTGAATTTTGTGACTTTGCAATGAATTTGAAAAAATTATTATGTCATCTAAATAAACCTGACATATGTCAGGGCGCATTACATAGGCCAAAAGGTATTCTATTAAATTCGTAGAGACCTTCGCTGCTAATAAAGGCTGTTTTGGCTTTATCTTTTTCTTCAATCTCCAGCTGGTGATATCCACTGGCAAGGTCAAGGCTTGTGAAATATTTAGCGCGGCCTAACTTATCTAGAATGTCCGTGATATTAGGCAGGGGGTACCTGTCTTTTATTGTCTTATCATTTAAACGGCGGTAGTCAATGACCATCCTCCATTTTTGTTTACCACTAGCGTCAATCTTCTTCGGCACTAGGGAAATAGACGATGCCCAAGGAGATTCGCTTTCACGAATTATATTTTGCTCTAGCATTTTATTAATTTGATTTTAGTTTCTAATTTTTGTGTGTATGGTTGACGATATGGTCTTTGATACACAGGCGTTTGGTCAGTTAATTTTATCGAATGGTTTATATTTGAGCTAAATGTCAATGGAATTACATCATTGTGCATTAAATTTGGATAGTGTCCTAATAAATTTCGAATCATAGATTTTTCTTCTGCATTCATATGTTCGATTCTCAGTTTTTCATTGATTGTTTGGTATTGTATGTTACGAATTTGTGATTTAGTTAGTTGTTTATAATTATTTTCGCAATGAAAATCTTCAATTTCTTCAAGATCCATAGGTTCTAAAGGAATTTGTACTGAATAATCATTAAAGTTAGTGATTTCTGTTAATGTTTCGTAATGGTTTACATTTACAATAGCATTTGGAATTTCTACATTCTCCATTAATTTATTATGATTTATTAAATATTCTCCCTGTGGTTTCGTTACGGGTATTTTAACAATCTGTTTTGTTCGAGGTGATAATGTAATTACTGTGGGTTTAAATTTAAAAGGAATATAATCGTTGTTGGTTTCTAAATTTTTTGTTTTATAATTAATTTTAGCTTGCATCATATCTAAAGTATCTGAACCAAGTATACCATCATATTTATCTGAAATGTGAGTAACACTAAATTTATAAAGATTTATCGGATCATTAAATGTAACTAATCCTGGAATTTGTATCTTATAATCATGTTTTGTAATGCCGTGAATTGTTTTAACTTGAAAAGGCTCATAATATACGCAATCATAAAAATAGCTATCAACTAAATTTGGATTTACAAATGATTTTTCGGCTCCACTATCAATGAGAAATTTGGCATTATCGAGTTCTGGTAATATAATATGAGGAAGTCTGTCAAGTCCAAGGAGATTTAATTCGGTGGTGTTACGGTTTCCGAGGCTGGTACTTGAAAATTTAGATCATCAGATTTATCGTCATAGTTATCATCATTTTCATCTTGTGAATATTCTTGACATTCATCATTATCCGGATCTATATTTAATTTCTGGAAATAGTTTCCGGTTTGTTCATCGAAATAAATGTTTTCTTCTTCAGTAATATGTACATTGTTTACATCTTGGCGGGGTCTCTTAAGTTGTGGTGATTTGAATCTTGTCATCGAGCTATCTACTTCCATTAGAGTAGGTTTAAAATTACGGTCAGAATTGTTTTGATTGTTTTGTGGTCCAAATCGTTGTGGATTATTAAATTTAGAATAAATGGATCGGTTCTGCTGTTGGTTCCAGCTTGGTACAAACGGTGGTCTCGGTTGATAATTGGTTTGAGGAACAAATCTGTTTGGTGTAGAATGGTATTTCTGAGTGAAATTCGGCACTGGATGAACTGGTTTGGGATTATTATAATTATAATTTTGAGATGGGACGTGTTGTCTGTAATTATTATATTGCAAATTTTGATGGGGCGGTATAATTTTAAATTTAGAAGAATTATTTTTATTTAATTGAGTAGGTTGCTTACAAAGATATAACCAGTTTTGACGTTCTAAGACTTTTGCTTGAGCTGTCTCCAGATTTTGCGGTCTATTTACTTGCACATATTCACCATAATCAGGATATCGCATGAGACATCTAAGGTACGTTTGTAAAGCGGTTCTTTTGTATATGTTAGTTTTAATTATTCTCTCATCTGCATCAACGGTCAATTTCAAAGTAGTGAGAAGCAAATTTAGAGCTTCTTTCACTCTGTTACCTAATGAGTAGGGGTTCTCATTATTTTCTGGTGTTATATTCATTAGATCGTCCAAGAGACAATCTTCTGATCTCTGATCAGTGTAGTTCATTTGTAAACACGCTTTAATATCTTCCCAGTCATTTAAATCGCGGGACGCAATTAGACTCAAAGCTTCACCCTCAAATCGACTTTTTATAATATTGATCAAAAATGAATTTATTGGATTTTGCAAATTATTTCTATCGAAATACGTAATCAGCAAATTTTCACAATGGTCGACAAACATTGGCAATATAATAGGATTTCCATTGAATTTTGGAATTATGTTTACTTCGGTAGGCGTTATGGATGCCCTTGTATATGGATGTGCGTGCGGAAGTTGCACTCTCGGTATAGCACCTTGCTGAGCACCTTGATTAGGCGCGACAACTTGATTTTGCGGCATGTTTACGCTTAATTTGGAAAACTTTTTCAATAAAATATCAATTTTTGTACCGTTAATAGATAATTTCGGAATTTACAATCGTTATTTATAGCAGAATTGTGTGGATGTACAGGCGGTATAAAGTTTTGAGCGGTTTAAATCTTAAAATTAATCTTACATATAAAGTTTCATCGTTGTTTTCTCTCTTCGCTTGGGTTGTTTGTGTGGCTCGAGGAAATGTGTATCCGTTGGCCGGGTCTGCTACAGAAGTCGGCTGCTTCTGCTTGGGGTTGACGAGTATGCTTCAGAAGGGAAGGCACTCTAGGGGTTGAGATCTGGCAATTTTTAGCACTTATCCCTTGAATTAATCATTTGGTTCACTTGCACTTCGCGAGGTCGATGTTGTTGACTGTGTAGGATGTGTGCGCGGTAAAGGATTGAAATCCACCAATGTCCAAAGACTTTCTTCGTTTAGTATCGATTATACAGAGTCCAAAAACACAAATATCCGAACGACTGCGCCAGTTCCGTCGCGACCGGTAGGTCTTTTAAAAAATGATTTTATTTTGGAACTAATTTATTTTACGAAGTGCACAAGACGAATGACAAAAGACAATTAAGATATAATAATAATGCAGTCACATAACCTAGCCTAGTTATCGCAACGGTGC
This sequence comes from Melinopterus prodromus, assembly GCA_964023965.1. NCBI lineage: Eukaryota > Metazoa > Arthropoda > Insecta > Coleoptera > Scarabaeidae > Melinopterus > Melinopterus prodromus. The sequence goes on from CAXIES010000042.1 coordinate 61,762, forward strand.
GATTATACGCCATAGATCATATTACTTCTGGCTGGACTGGCGACTTAACTCGCGTAATGAGTGACGAGTGATTTCATTAATCATAAGTGTTACTCATCGCGGGTGAGTTGAGTGATGCCCAACTCTGAGTTTGACGCAAAATTATCGATCGGTCTGTCCGTCTGTCTGTGTATACGATAACAATACAATTGTTTATTTTAGCACTGGTGTGTGCTAGGACTTTTTGTGCAGAACGATGCATAGAATTCAAAAAATCAATTCAATACGGGTGTTCCATTTAAAAAAAAATATCTTTCTTAGGACAACCAGTTTGCAATATTTTGTTGCAGATTATGACCAACCGGTGCACAATTTGGATATGGCATGTAATCACGCTTATTGAACGCTTCTTACGTAATCATAATCTAAGCTAGAGCCATAAAATTAGAAACCGGTATTGATATATACAATCTTTCTTAGACTGCTGTTTTTCCTTAAGAATCCCAATAAATCAAAAAGTATAAAGTTTACAGTATGTTATGTTATTTTTCATTGTCGTCAAATTTTGCGAGGAATTAAAAATTGTGCCGAAATATAGGTTGTAACAAAACATAAGTTTAGGTTGGTACTATGTTATGGAACAGCCTGTATATACGCTAATAGTTTTACAATGTGCTTTGTGTATATATGAGTGAAATCAGTTTTAAAATACCTTCATTAACAGAGGCATAATCTTCCGAGATCGCACTGTTGAGACACCCTGTATATATTCACAATTCGTTGTGTGGGTTTTGAAGTATTTCGCCCCAAGAAAAATGGGAGTCGAACATACATCTTTCCGCGACTGTAGCTTGTTACCTTAATTGATATCTACAATGATAATCAATATACTAAACTAGGTGCTGTACTATTCAGGCTTACCACTACAGTTTACTGTGACAATAGGGTATTTATTGGAGATTATAAAAAAATAAATAAGGTAGGTAAATACCCAGGCACCCGGAGAAACTTTGGCTACTGCTCAGTGGCGTAAATAGCAGGTGTGCGAGGTGTGCGGCGCACACGGGCCCACTAGCCAAGGGGGCCCATTGGAGCCGGCCGGGTACTTAGGAAGTCTCGCGAAAAAAATAAGATTGGTTTAAAAGTAAAACTCACTAACTTAGATCTAATAATTGAATATATGACTTTAGGAAGGAATGCTAATAAATATGATGCTATATTCTAGAGATTTTATGGATTTTAGACAACTTAGAACACTTATTGATCGCTTCCTCGTAAAAGATTCGCATTTATAATAGGCATTTGGCTACGATTAATTCTTGTTGCAATAAAATGTAACAAAATGTTAGTGACTTTTACCTTTAAAAATAAACTGATTCAGATATCTGAATTGTTGTCGAGAGCTCAACAGGAGTGCTAAATGTGTGTTAATTATTGTAGTAGTGTGAAATGTTAGTTTGGTTGGGAAGATGCACAATTAATTATACCTCAACATCATTGCCCTGATGAAGGCGGTACATAAAATACGTCGAAAGCTTGGCTAAATGAGAAAAGAGTAGTATCTTGTATTATTATCTCCTGTCTAATTCCCCTTATCGAAAGACTTCTTAAATATTAACGGACGACAGTGAATCCTTGTGACTATATATATATATATATATATCGGAAAACTTAGTGGGAATTCAGTCAAAAAACGTTTTTTGACTGAATTCCCACTAAGTTTTCCGATATAATAACAACATACAGTCATTAAATTATCAAATTATATATATATATATATATATATATATATATATATTCAATAATTTGTCTTCTTTATAAAGTTAAATCAATATAATTAGCTTTGTCAAAATATAAAGTTGCTTTTTATTGGGGTTAGAGGCCATATACACAGTTTTTACACTTAGGTACGCTTAAAACTAAACGTATAGGTACACTAATTACACATTAAAAACTTGAATAAATCTGACGTGTCGACGCAGTTCGCGTCGTGGTCTTGGTATATGTATATACATCCGTGCGGGGAAAAAACTAATTTCATAAAAAGTGACAGTTTATTACATGTCAACACAGATAAAATGTCAGAGTTTTTTCCCGCAACAGAAAAACTATATTTATGTAAAACATACATCTTTAAAAACAACGCTTTATACGAAACTAGTAAAAATTTAAAATTTCTGAAAATTTAAGAAACGTAATTTTACTAAAAAAAATTTTTTGCAAATTTTTTTATTTTTTTTATTCAAGTATTATCACACGATATCTATTCACATGTAAAACTTCAACTCTATTGGACATTATGAAGTATGCTAAATATGGATTACAAGATTTGAACGGCACAAACAAGAAGTGAAGTGAAGGTAAGCGTAGTAATGTACGCATAACTTAATTAATAATAGACAAGCACATAATTCATTGAATGGAGATTGAACTGTATCTTGCATGTTCTCCTTATCAGTTACTAGGTCCGGATACACTTTGTCTTTAATAGATCCCCAAATGTCAAAATCCAGTGACGTAAAGTCAGAGCAATGCGGTGGATATCTGTATTGTACATTAAGGCGGCTAGTACAGCGCTAAAAATTAGTTAATTTTTCAACTCGAACATCCCGGGAACGCTCCGACATATGATCGTAAAATTTGGATATAGTATAGATATGGAGACTCTTAAAAGAAGAAAGAATTCAGCCAGGGAACGAATATATTCTTATCCGAAGATCTATTCAAGGATATGTTAGAAAAAAGGAAGGAACTGATACCAGTAATGATTTATCTACGGAAGGACCATCACGCCATTATACGCGGCGATAGATTGATTGTAGACAAAAAACCAATGAGTGAGGGAGACATTCAGAAAATTGTCGAGAAGTTAGCTGCCAGGAAGAGAGATCGGGGAGAAGACACTGAAGAGAAGTCTATAGCTGGCGATAAGCAAGATGTCAAAAGGTCAAAACCGACAACGACAAGAAAGAGGTCAGATTCGCTTCCGGGCCAACAGAAACCGGCAACGGTTGGCTTCTTGGAACAATACCTCCGGACAGTGGCATCGGGAAAGCGGATGGGGAATGTGGCTGACACAACAGACAAAACCGATACCATGACATCAGATAGATAGCAACCAACAGAATCCCACATACACTATCCACGACGAACCATCACCAACGATCACAGGAGGAACGCCCTTAAAGCTACAAACACTAGCAAACAATACAATACTACGCAAGTATCCATAACCCAAAGAAGAGACATCAAACAACAAGCAAAAAGTAGAAAATAGACGACAACGATGCCAAATAAGTAAAAGTAACAAACATCAAAAGATCCCGAATGATATAACAAAAAATCAACAAATAACAAAACAGATCTAAACAAAACAAAACATTAGAACTTACCAGCACGCAGGACATACCAAAAAACAACTTACCACACAATTCCCAACACGGCCGGTCACCGCGGGAATTCAAGACCAAACCCTCCCAGTATAATTTATATATATGCACGATAAACTGCCGCACACTTAAGAACGAAGAAAGAGTACAAGAATTAGAAAACGCAATCCAACACATAAAATGGGATATTCGAAGCATTGCCGGGACGACATGGACGCGACAGACACGACAGAGAGAAGACTGGACTCGACTGGGAGAGGCCTACGTCCAAAATGGACAATATCCATTTACAAACTAAATAACTGATACCTATAAGCGAAGAAATGAAAATAATTTAACTTGGTTTAATGTGAAATAATATTCTGTTAAGTAAAGTATGGCGAGTGATATGTATTTGAATTTATATTTTTTTGTATCGTATAGAAAGGGATAATAAAGGGCTTATAATAATAATAGATATGGAGATGATACAGGTGCTACCAAGAGCAAAAAAAAATATTTGTAATGAATTCGTATAGAAAAAAAAATGCTAAATGCCTACTTTGTCTAATTTATAGCGGAAAAATGGAAGCGAGTTCTGATCAAAACTCCATGTGAGCATCTAGACCAGTCTTTTATCCATCGGTAAAAATTTGATGTGGCCAGGCCCATGATTTTATCAAATAATATATAAAATTAGTAGTTTAGCTGCATGAGGTTATATTTCATCGGGATTGATCGTGTCCGCATTAAAACTTAGTTAGCCAGGATATTTTGATAATATTGACAGTAGGTATTGTCAAAAGCCACCGTTTGACAACGTCAGAATGAAAATACCTGTCAAATCCTCGCTAACCAAGTTTTAATGCAGACACGATCTCGATAAAAAAGAATTTGCTAAAGAATACAGCTAAACTATTAATTTTACCAAAAAATGTCGTAGAATTTGCTCTACTTTAATTTATTATTTAACTAGTTTGACGACATTAAAGAAATGGCAGCTCATATGCAAATCCTTGAATAGTCGTTAGAGGAAACATCCAGTTCCTTTGGACCCTTTTGAACCAAAAGTTTTTTAGCTCTAAGTTTGGTCATAAAACTTCTAACGCAACCGCAACCTCAACCGCAACCGCAACCGCAACCGCAACCACAACCGCAACCACAACCGCAAGCGCACACGCACACGTGTGTAAAAAACAAGTGTTAAAATAACACACCCCACTGGTGGTCTACCGTATTATAGTTTCGTTATACACGTAATAGCCTGAATCTGATTCACACAAAATAGTTGTTAGTAATTGTTTTTTTAAAGATGATTCACATAGTTGGTCACAATAATTACCTCCTTCTAAGCTGTACCATTGGGCGCCATTTGTTATTCCACCTTGCTTTCCAAATTTATCACTTTCTGCATCTCCGCACCCTTTGCGATTTGGATCGGCCATGTCCAGATGGAAAGTTGAATAAGATAATGCCAGATATCTGAAAATATATACTATTTTTTAGAGAGTAATGGCATTTGATATGCTCGAATATTTATAAAACATGTCGTATTGTGTTTCTAATTCTACAAAATGGTTACTTGTTATTTTACCGGTTTTAGAGGCTTTGCCAAACTTTAAAAACTTATCTATGTAAATTTTAAAACAAAACAACTAGTTAATAATATTAGTTGTCAAGCTACAAGAATTTGTCCACATACAGGTTGAAGATGCTATACTGTATGGTCACAATAAATGTATAACTCAAAATTGCCACATGCATGTATATAGTACATGGTTTTACGTAGTTGGATGTAAAGTTCCTGAAAGGATGATGATATTTAACTTTGAGTAAATAAACAATATACAAATTATTCCGATTATAGAGTTTTTGACAATTTTCTACGAAAATTGGATATTTTTTTGCGTATGTTAATGAAGTGTGGAAACATATTCGGGTGTTCCACGTTTGAGAGAAATAGCATTCATGATATTAAAAATCAAAATATATGTTTCTTCCAAATAAATAAGTTGTAGATGTTATGGGCCAAGTGATTAATCCGGGCAATATTCATAATACCCGGGCATTATGCATATTGCCCTGAAAGATTGGGCAATTTAATAAATTTGGATTAATGCATGATATATAATCACATTACCCGGGCACTATGAATACTGCTAAATTGTGTTGGGCACTTTGATAAATATCACAAGCAGTGTTGTGGTGAGTAAGTAGTAGACAATCTACCTATGTCGGCAGAGCGATGTCGAATTCAAACCGACCACAATCGCTGTAAAGGCTACCACAAACAATTGTTTTCCAAATTCGGTTTCTAAATTCGTTATCAAGTGGGTATTGCTATTCTGTTCGCAAATGAAACAAACTTGTCTATCATCTATAACATTAGTATAGGTTTTGTGCATCCGCGTCCGAAAACGCGGATTCGAAAATTCTGAAACATAAAACTTAAATAATAATGTTTGCGGCCAGCTTTGCGTTCTGATTAGCAGTAATGGCAGTGGTAGTAGACGCCATTAAAGTCCGATTTTGGAAAAGAAGCCGACAATTCTAAAAAATACTAGAGCAATGGCTTTATATAATCTAAAAAACAAGCCGCGAAACTGCATGGTACTTCAAGTACCAAATTTCACGCTGCGAAAGTAGGTGGTACAGTAAGAGTTTGCCGGATGTTGACCGAGCTCGTAGTGATGATGGAAGAATATTCTAGCTACTTTAGTTGAGCTAACAGATACCAATCTTTCTAAATGAGGCACGAAACAAGGCATATTAAACCAATTGTATTCAAGAAACCAATTTACCAATGCAAAGAAAAGTTCATTTCTCCCGAACAAGTTCCGGAGTCAGCGGTTTCATTGAGATAATTCGCAAGAATGTCATAACTGTGAAGGCTAAGGCAAAAAAGATGTGCGTGTAAAGGTGGTTGCAAATCGGACTTGTGTAAGTGTCGTATAGAAAAAAAAAGTTCTATTATTCGAAGTGCCACCACAGCCTAAACTGCTCCACTAAATAAAAAAATCTGATGTGGCCAGGCTCATGACATAATCATACAATATATAAAAATAATGGTTTAGCTGCATGAGATTCTATTTAATCGTGATCGATCGTGTCAGCATTAAAATAAAACAAGTAGCCAGGATTTGACAGATATTTCGATAATTATTATTGACAGTCGGTATTGTCAAAAAACAGCGTTTGACACTACCCACTGTCAGAATGAAAATAACTGTCGAACTGCTGGCTAACTAAGTTTTAATGCAGACACGATCACGACCAAAAAGAATTTGCACATACAGCTAAACTATTAATTTTACCAAAAAATGCCGTAGACTTAAATTATACAGAATTTCCTCTACTACTTTAATTTATTATTTACTTATTTTGACGAAAGTACAGAAATAACAGCTCATTTGTAAAATCCTAGAAAAATGCTTAGAGAAAACATCGTTCATTTGGTTCCTTTTGGACCAAAAGCTTTTCAGCTCTAAGTTTGGTCATAAATCTTCTAAATAAGAACGTTCGTTCCGATACCTTTAGTAGTTTCTCCGGAATCGTAGCTACAAAAATTGGGTACAGACACGCACGCACGCACGCACGCACGCACGCACGCACGCACGCACGCACGCACGCACGCACGCACGCACGCACGCACGCACGCACGTACGCACGCACGCACGCACGCACGCACGCACGCACGCACGCACGCACGCACGCACTCACGCACGCACGCACGCACGCACGCACGCTCGCACGCACGCACGCACGCACGCGCGCGCACGCTCGCGCGCTCGCGCGCAAGCCCGCACACGCGCCCGCACACGCACACGCACACGCACACGCACACGCACACGCACACGCACACGCACACGCACACGCACACGCACACGCACACGCACACGCACACGCACACGCACACGCACACGCACACGCACACGCCACGCGCACGCGCACGCACACGCTCACGCACACGCACACGCACACGCACACGCACACGCACACGCACAAAACGTGTAAAACTAACCACAATACGCATTTGTTTAGGTCGACAGACATCACAGAATGACAAAATACGAACAGGACACGAACAATTCAGGTTATATGTTATAAATCTATTCTAGTTTAAAAATAATGTCATATGTGTTGCCTATCATACATTACAAAATTAAGTCGGTATCATATTGGAGATTATATTGGACTATATATTGCTCAAATTATCCGTATCAGTTCTTAAGTTACAGGTATTTTCAGTTTTTTTAATATAAATCATTTCTTTTATACCTCTCTTTCTGTAATTTGTCTCTCTATCCAAAATTTTAACTGTCTGGAAGGCAAATGTGTGATTGTTGGAAAATGCATGGAGTGCAATGGCTGCTTTTTCTTATTTATCTTTATTGGTATCTTTACAATCATTTTCATGCTGCTTCATGCGATTCTTCAACAACTGGCTTGTCTGCCCCACGTATGCCACATTACAATCCTTGCAACTAACCTTATAAACCAACCCGCTGATATTGTCCCTTTCAATGCGGTCCTTCAAGTTTGAGTAAAGGTTGCCTAAATGTTTTTTATTGTATGTGTGTATGTCCTGGTATATTTGGCAATGTCATGTATTTCACATTCTCCTTACTATTACTATTAATACTGTTAACCTGGTTCCCTTGGTTTTGCCTTATGCCGTTTTCATTATATAGTACCCTATGTATTAAGCTTTTTGGGTAGTTGCATTTAATAAGTAAGTCAGTGATTAATTGAAAGTTATTCTTGTGGAACTCCAATTCAGACAAGTGAACTGCTCTGTATTTTAAGTTTTTTATGATGGCTATCTTTTGTGTTATTGAGTGTTGAGAGTAGAAATTCACAAATCTATTTGAATTAATGTTCTTTTGGAACCAGTTAGTTTTCAAGTATTATCTCTAGTATTACTAGTATTACTAGTATTATCTCTTATAATGGTTACATCAAGAAAAGGTAATTTATTGTTATTTTCTACTTCAGCCGTGAACTTGATTAGAGGATTAATGGAATTGAAAGCTGAAATGACATGCTCCAATTTGTCATCAGGGGTAGCGGTGACTATATCATCAACATATATATACAAAAACGGGAGTTCAAAATCCAACCTAGCAATTGCATCTTTCAAAATTTTATTCATTATAAGATTAGCATATATTGGTGATGCCGGGTTACCCATGGCAGTGCCCTGTCTTTGTCTAAAATATCTATTGTTAAATTGAAAAAAACTGTTATTAAATGTAAATGAAATCAATGTTTTTAAATCTTGAAGCGTCAGAGTGGTATGAGGTTCCAGCTCATGCCACTCGTCATTTATTATCTCTAGTGTAAGTTCAGTCGGGACATTAGTGAAAAGACTCGTAACGTCCAATGACACTAATTTATAATTAGTTGATACCGTTACAGTTCTGATTCGATCTACAAATTCATACGAATTTTTGATACAAAAGAAACAAGTGTGAATGATATTGTTCAGGATATTAGCAATATATTTAGAGGCTACATACGTCGCTGCTCCCACACAAGAAACGGTTGGTTTCATTTTTAACGGTCCTGGTTTATGTACTTTCGGTAATCCGTACATTCTTAGGAGGGTGCTGTTGTGTGTCTTGAGCTTTTCCCCACTGCTTTTGGTATTTTTTCATTTCTTATAAATTCTTGGATGATTTCATTTAACTTTCTTTGGATTGAACGTGTCGGATCCCTAAGCACTTCTTCGTATGTTGTGTCATCCTGCAATAGTTTCCCTTATCAGATCTCGTCACTATAATTTCAGGGTTCTGTTTGAGGAATTGCATTGTCTTATAATATGGTTGATCCACTTTTGTTTCATTTTTCGTAAGTTTGGAGTCATATCTATGTTTAGAGTATATGAAATTAGTTATAATATTTGTCGTTTCAGCTCTCCTATTATTAATCTCTTCAGTGTCCTCCGATTGGTTGTTGATCAAGTGCTCCACTTCCGTCAATAAATCTACAAAGGGGATTTCATTAAATTGTGGTTTAAAAGTAAATTTTGGCCCTAATGATAGTAATTCTAGATGTTCTTGATCAATAATTGTAGTGGTCCTATCAATTATCCACGCTCCGTCACCTTTTATATCCGTCATGATATTCAAGCCTTGCAACAAGCCGCTATCCCTGATGACAAATTGGAACATGTCAACGTTCAATAACGCAAAAGATAGCCATCATAAAAAACTTAAAATACAGAGCAGTTCACTTGTCTGAATTGGAGTTCCACAAGAATAACTTTCAATTAATCACTGACTCTCTTATTAAATGCAACTACCCAAAAAGCCTAATAGATAGGGTACTATATAATGAAAACGGCATAAGGCAAAACCAAGGGAACCAGGTTAACAGTATTAATAGTAATAGTAAGGAGAATGTGAAATACATGACATTGCCAAATATACCAGGACTTGAAAACTGACACCATAAAAATAGTCACATACAATAAAAAACATTTAGGCAACCTTTACTCAAACTTGAAGGACCGCATTGCAGGGACAATATCAGCGGGTTGGTTTATAAGGTTGGTTGAAGGGATTGTAATGTGGCATACGTGGGGGAGACAAGCCAGTTGTTGAAGAATCGCATGAAGCAGCATGAAAATGATTGTAAAGATACCAATAAAGATCAAAAAGAAAAAAACAGCCCTTGCACTCCATGCATTTTCCAACAATCACACATTTGACTTCCAGACAGTTAAAATTTTGGATAGAGAGACAAATTACAGAAAGAGAGGTATAAAAGAAATGATTTATATTTAAAAAACTGAAAATACCTGTAATTTAAGAACTGATACGGATAATTTGAGCAATATATGGTCCAATATGATCTCGCTTTTACCGACTTAATTTTGTAATGTATGATAGGCAACCCATATGACATCATTTTTAAACTAGAATAGATTTATAACATATAACCTGAATTGTTCGTGTCCTGTTCGTATTTTGTCATTCTGTGATGTCTGTCGACCTAAACAAATGCGTATTGTGGTTAGTTTTAATTTAAGTTTTAATACCTTCCATCTGAGGTAGGTTTTTTGTTTGTTTGGTGTAATTAGTGCTAACTCATTATTTTTTGTAGCTATGAATATGATTTTAAATAAATCGAAACGTCAGCAAAGGTGAAATAGTTTTTATTTGATTCGAATGCTCCCAACGCCGTTAATCCAACACAACATTAATTAATTTGTTCTAAACAAAAAACCGAAAAAATCGTGCTTTTTTCGTTTTTCGCTTGTAAAAGCTGAACCGATGCAGCAACCTTAATGCTTTTAACAGACGAATTGTAGAAAATAAAAGACGAAAAAATGAACCCTACACGGACCCGATTGGATTAATATTAACGGAGGAAATTCGGAAAAGAGGGAAAGGTCCGCGTTTTTTAAAAAATTCATAACACCGCCATTTTCAAAATTGTAGCGCAGGCTTTTCGCGAGAAAGTAGCGATTGATGGGTTAGTTTTTGCACAATAGCGATTTCATTTTTTTATGCAATATGGTTCAGCGAGCCTGGATGCGTCGTAGATGGTCCGCATTTAATTTTGTTAACGAATTTCGAAAGTAGAAGTATTGTGCTACAAAACGTCTATTCTGATTTTGTGTTAAATTGTTGCGAAATAGGCGAGAAATGCTTGCGCTCCAAGGCGGTTGAGTAGTGGTGGTAGGCGGCCGACGCAGGGATGTGCGTATCTATAGTAATTCCCCGAGTCACTAGCGTCTACATTGTCCTCTACTCATTTACGAGCGTAGGAGACGTTGAGCGAAATTAATTTAAATGCAACCGTAGCTGTCAGGGTGAGTGAGTACGGCGTACCGGTCAAATTTGCCAGTGTGTTTGTGAATAGATATTTTAGTTTTCTTAAGAATATTTAGAAAAACACATGTAAAGGACTAATTTGTACAGCAATTACTTAATTGACGGAATGCAAAATCATCACAATTTAGTCAGCAAAAAAAAATTGAAATTTGTTTGAAACCCCGATTTAACGTTCTGTTTACGTATTTATGTACTGAATATGATTATGCAAGGTAACCTGCAACTTGTGGGCATAAATCTCAGATAAATAAAGAGACACGGATAGGCGCCGTGAGAAATAAGTAAGCGAATGTAAACACAGCTGCATGGGCGGCGTGCGTGTTTTAGCTACGGGGTTTAGAATAAAGCAACGTTTTTTTTTAATATTTCAAGAAAATAAAGACAGGCTTAGGGAATAAACTAGCAAGTATATCAATATAATACATACTAATAGTCAATATATAGGACTACCATTATAAATTATACAAATTTAAATAAGTACGTAGGCTTTCACGGCCAGAATCATTTAGAAAATAAACTGCTTCCGGGTTATGCCGTGTGCCAAGAGTTGTAAATACTTACGTTTCGCGAACCATGTTGCTCGCGTCTTCAAAGCTGATAGAATACCGACGACCTACCAAGAAAATCTCCCTTATATACTTAAATTTACACCTCACTGCGCACATCTGGAGCTACCGCTCCCATGTGCTTTTCCACTGGACCGCGTTAGGATCGATTTCCAGACCCTACTAACGTCAGTACTGTCCTCGCGGTTGATGTTGTCAGGACGTTTGTAAATTTCGATGGCTTCTCTAATAACCCTTCGATGATAATTACCCACCCTTGCGAACATCTTCACGTCATCGAAATTAATTGCGTGTCCCGACTCGTGGTAGTGTTGAGCAACAGCGGACTGTTGACTGTTACATACTGGACTATTACATAGCAAGTTCCACACTCATATGTTATCTAGTATACCCCTTCGTTGTTCAGGAGTGGTGTGATATCTATTGGGTTAGGCAAAATATCTTTTACCTTTGCTGGTGCTCTATACCTTACCGTGATTCCCGATTTCTTCAGTATTCTACCGATTCTTTCAGATACCCCACTTACGTATGGTAAGCAGGCGAACCCCTTTGACTCCTGCTCCGTCTGAGACTTGCGATTTTATTTGTGACACCCCGTATGTCAGACTTGGTGTATCCATTCTGACGTAGAGCCCACTCCAAGTGTTTCCGTTCACCGTCCAAGGTGCTGGAGTCACACACCTCGGCTCTGTTGAACAGAGTGTTAATAACACTTCTCTTCTGTTGGGGATGGTGGTGTGATTTGGCGTTCAAGTACCGATCGGTATGTGTCTTCTTACGGTAGACTGTATGTCCAAGCGTACCCGTTGACGTTCTGTATACCAGCACATCCCAAAATGGCAGCTGATTATCCACTTCTATTTCCATCGTAAATTTGATAGAAGGATTAACATTGTTCAGGTGGCTAAGGAACTCGTTTATCTCTACCGTGTGGCCAAACCACAAAGGTATCATCAACATATCTAACCCAATGCTTGGGTTTGTAAGGACTTGATATATATATATATATATATATATATATATAGGAGAAAAACGCAAGTTTATAACTGGGAAATTCGGTCAAGGGCGACTTAAAGGAAACTCCTTTTATCTTAGTTCAAATTTTCGTTTTTTAATTTAAAACATCATCAGGAACGAGCTATACAAAACAAAACACTTCAGTCAGCAAAAATATTACATTTACAAATCTTTTTCTACTTACAAACAGAGTCATAAAAAAGCTCGCTGGAGAACATAACAATTATCGGACAAATCACATCAAAACAACCACCAAAACAACATTATCCAAGAACGCCGGCAACATCAAAGAACAATTCAACTACAATTAAACGTCGACACATGTCTCCGCACCGAAACGACCACAGGTTATGAATAAGCAAAACGCACTAGACACACCGGCACCAGTATTCAGGTTTCAACGTCAGAGCAGCCAACACCAGCACCCACAGTCCTCGGTACACCTTTCGACCCCCGACTTATCAGAAAAGAATAAACACTACTCAGTTGACTTGTATCCGATTTAAAATTCAAACTATTGTCAACATTGCACTGGATGTGAAACATCTCCAAAAAGAGTCGGCATTTATAATTTCTTTCCACCGCAATAATATCGGTATCGGCCCAGTTCATATTATGGCCATGATCAATGGCGTGTTGTGCTACCGCACAGTTCTTTTTATGTAGTTTAGTATCACTTTTGTGTAAAGCTAAACGCGATTTAAGCCATTGACTCGTTTGACCACAATACTTCATGGGACAACTACCACACGGTACACAATAAATCACGTTTGATCTCAATAGTCGAGGGGTTTTATCTTTTATATGAGAAAACATATTACCGATGGTCTTTTTATTATTCACCACAATCCGAAACTCATCATTTTTGAATAAATTAACCAACTTAGTGGAGACAGCTTTACACAAAAGTGATACTAAACTACATAAAAAGAACTGTGCGGTAGCACAACACGCCATTGATCATGGCCATAATATGAACTGGGCCGATACCGATATTATTGCGGTGGAAAGAAATTATAAATGGCGACTCTTTTTGGAGATGTTTCACATCCAGTGCAATGTTGACAATAGTTTGAATTTTAAATCGGATACAAGTCAACTGAGTAGTGTTTATTCTTTTCTGATAAGTCGGGGGTCGAAAGGTGTACCGAGGACTGTGGGTGCTGGTGTTGGCTGCTCTGACGTTGAAACCTGAATACTGGTGCCGGTGTGTCTAGTGGGTTTTGCTTATTCATAACCTGTGGTCGTTTCGGTGCGGAGACTTGTGTCGACGTTTAATTGTAGTTGAATTGTTCTTTGATGTTGCCGCCGTTCTTGGATAATGTTGTTTTGGTGGTTGTTTTGATGTGATTTGTCCGATAATTGTTATGTTCTCCAGCGAGCTTTTTTATGACTCTGTTTGTAAGTAGAAAAAGATTTGTAAATGTAATATTTTTGCTGACTGAAGTGTTTTGTTTTGTATAGCTCGTTCCTGATGATGTATTAAATTAAAAAACGAAAATTTGAACTAAGATAAAAGGAGTTTCCTTTAAGTCGCCCTTGACCGAATTTCCCAGTTATAAACTTGCGTTTTCTCCTCAACGAAGCCACGGTCGTTACGTCACTTCAATTGTTATATATATATATATATATATATACTCAATTAATAAATTTTTATTGGCCGTGTTATTATATATGTAACAAGGTAAATATTTGGGAAAAAAAAAAAAATTTAAATTTAATTTAATTTAAATTTTGTTACATATATATATATATATATATATATATATATATATCCTCTAATCTAATCTAATAATAATCTATATCCTGTACAGGGCTCAGTAGTTCAGCGGTAGAGCAATTCCCCGGCAAGGAAGAAGGCCCCGGTTCGCATCCGGGCTGAGACCGTATCCTTTTAATTAATTTTAAAAATTACTTCTCACTTGGATTCTATTTACGTCATATTCCCTATATAGTATATATATATATATATATGTTTCGGCCAAAAAATACCAATTACTAATTTATCAAACACGTGGACTGTATATTCTCTTCTTCTGGTGAATGGATGACGAACCAGAGACCTTATGCTCTAGATCGTCAGAACCCTTTACTCGTGTAGACACTATACGAACAATAATTAAGCACTAATCACGAAATACCAACTAATACCACGTATGCCAGGCAAAATACGTGTAATCGACACAAGGTCTAACAAAACTCTGTCAGCCAACGAGTCTGTCAAAACGCACCAGCTGTGAGCCAAGAAAAAACACCCGCTTAGTTCCAGTGACGGACACCACGCCAACGGCTAACGGAGAAACTATACCTTCCCGTAAACAATCCCGTATTCGCGCGCAAACATTCCCCCCCACACTGAAACATATTTCAGAACCATAAGGAAGAGGTAAAAACAACAAACCGTATACACAACGAATTATTGGGAGGGCAGGGGGCACAAACGGACTACCGGTCTCTTATAGGTACCGTTTTTTGTACGCACCGTCGCCACTCGTACAACTCCATCGCTACCAGGAAACAATTCTGCAACTACACCAACAGGCCATTGTAGTGGAGCCAGGTGATCATCTCGTATAATCACGAGTGTTCCAATCTGTACAGGACAAGAAGGAGTGTTCCATTTTTGCCTTCCCTGCAGCTGATGCAAATACTCAACATGCCACCTTTTCCAAAATGTTTGAACCAAGTGATCCAAAAGCTGTTTCCGCTTCAAAAGGTTTGGATTGAGAGAGGTAACGTCGTCTGCCGGCATAGATTGCAGGGGAGTGAGAGTGAGAAAATGAGCCGGAGTCAAAGCCAAGGGTTCGGAAGGATCCGAACTTAGCCAACAAAGAGGTCTAGAATTCAACAGGGCCTCAATCTGGATTAAAACAGTGTTAAGTTCCTCATACGTTAAGATCTGTGTACCTATAAGTTTATACAGATGACTTTTAACGGATTTCACATTTGCTTCCCAAATACCTGAGAAATGAGGACTAGCCGGAGGTTGAAGTCTCCATTCAATACGATTCTCTTGTAATCCACCTCTCAATTTGTCATTATGTGTCTCGGAAGACACCAATTTGTACAAGGCATCAAGCTCATTTTTTGCACCTATGAAATTTGTACCACAATCTGAGTATATTACAGCGCAAGTTCCACGTCTTCCCAGAAATCGCCTAAATGCCGCGAGAAACGTATCGGTCGAAAGATCAGAAGCAAGCTCCAAATGTAGCGCCTTAGTCGCCAAACAAACAAAAAGACACAAATAAGCCTTTTGAGTTTTCACGCCGCGTCTCCGCGACCAGGTGATATTAAATGGTCCTGTATAGTCCACTCCGCAATTCAGAAAAGGCTTTGCCTCACTTACTCTGGGAGAAGGCAAATTACCCATAATGGGATATGTAGATTTCGGTCGTAAACGGAAGCAGTGATTACATTGCTTAATGCGTAGTCTCACTACACTACGGGCGGCAAGAATCCAATACTTCTGCCTCAAAATAGATGATACCAAGTGCGGCCCAGTATGCAAGTTCTTTCTATGACAATAATCGATCAAAAGATCGACCAGATGGCTTCTTTTTGGCAATAAGAGTGGGTGACGAATATCCTCCGATATAGAAGCATTCTCCAGACGTCCACCAACTCTAATTAAACCGTTCTTAAGAAAAGGACACAAAAATCGCAAATTGGATGAACACAGTTGACCGTTTTCTAGCACCAAACTTTCCTTTTTAAAGTGTTCTTGTTGCACAACCTTAATTAATACCAATTCGGCCCTATCCAAATCATTGCCCTCGATGGCTCCCGATGACTGAAGAATTTTAGCAAACCTCAAGACATATACTGTTGAACGTAATAATCTAGTCCATGACGAGCTATTTTGTATCATTTCACACAACACTGAGGGCTCCGTAGGAGTGGCCACGAACGAAAATGTACTCTGTTCAGGTCCGTCCACCTGAGCCATCGCAATCGAATTTATCGGCCAGTCCGAGGGCGTCAACTGAAGCCACTTGGGCCCGCAAATCCAATCTCCTGTCGAAACAAATTTTGAAGGAGATATCCCTCGCGACAAACAGTCACTAATATTTAACTTCCCTTCAATATGATGCCAATCAGCAGACTCTGTGAAATCCTGAATTTTGGAAACCCTATTTGCCACGAAGGTTTGCCATCTGCAGGACGGCCCCAATATCCAGGTCAAAGCTACCTGAGAATCCGAGAAGGCCCAACATCTATCAATGGTAACCCTACAACTCAAAGTGTCTTTTACAAAATGTAGCAACTTGGCTAAAAGTAGGGCAGCGCATAGTTCCAACCTAGGAATTGATTGAACCTTCATAGGACTTACTTTAGTTTTAGCGCACACCAGACGAACCGTTACTACCCCGGCAACCGTCATGGTACGAATAAACACAACTGCCCCATAAGACGTCAGACAAGCGTCGCAAAAACCAATCAATGTAGCAACACCGTCTTTCAACATTCCTAAATGACGCGGCACTTCAAATTTCTCAAAGAACGATAATTCACCTTGAAACCTTTCCCACTGCTCAACCAATTGAGGGGGAGGTACTTCATCCCAACCTAGATGCAATATCCAAAGTTGTTTAATTAGTAGCTTAACAAACAAGGTAACCGGAGCTAACAACCCCAAAGGGTCGAACAGGCGAGCCAAGCAAGAAAGCACATTTCTCTTAGTACACTTCCGGTGGTCAGCATCAACAGAAAATGTAAAAACATCAGAGTTAGGATGCCATTGTAAGCCCAGGATTTTCAAACTATCGGCTTCGAAACTAACAACCTGAGGGGAACGATGGGACATTGGAATTTCCCGCAGCAATTCCTCAGAGTTTATCGCCCATTTTACCAAATCAAACCCTGCAGTAGCAAACAGATCAACCAACTGAGCGTGCACAACCTTAGCCTCAGCCACATCAGCGACGCTCGACACCAAATCGTCCATGTAAAAATCTCGACCAGCAAAAGACGCCGCCAAGGGATAAGTTTGCTTCTCATCGAAGGCCAACTGCCTAATTGTTCGCTGGGCAAGAAAAGGAGACGACCTTACACCGAACGACACGGTGTTTAATTGGAAGATCTTAACCGGATCATCTGGTGAAAATCTCCATAACAAACGCTGGAATTTTCTATGTCTCTCAGAAATCAGAATCTGCAAATACATCTTTCGTATATCAGCGGTAAAAGCAATCTTAAAGAGTCGAAAATTAAGAAATATTGCTATAACATCTGATTGCAACTTTTTTCCTGTAAACAGTAAATCATTCAATGATACATTGGTGGTCGTTTTAGCGCTGGCGTCCATGACACATCGGAGCAGTGTAGATGAGCTATCCGGTTTATATATACCGTGATGAGGGATAAAATAACACGGCAAAGAAAACTTATCTCCAAGAACCTCCGACATATACCCATCTCTCAAATAATCGCTCATTACTTTACGATACTGTGCCCCAAAATCAGGAAATCTTTCAAATCTTCTTTCCAGGGAACGCAGTCGATTTAAAGCGGTTGCAAAAGAATCGCCCAATACCGAAGGGCTTTCCCTAAATGGAAGCGTAACAACATATCGTCCGCTAGGGGACCTTCGCACGGTCGAGGAATATATCCTCTCACATTCCATGTCTTCAACCGAAATCACCCCACGTTCGGGAACCTCTTCCAACTCCCAAAACTTGGATACTAACGCACTGAGTCCAGATCCGACCGATGCGTAATAAGACTGGCATGATAATGAAGTTTCCGAAAACGAAGGAACTGATCCCATAACCACAAAGCCAAAGTCGGTGTCAACCGCCACTGGCAAATGTTTAGATACTTCAACCCTTGATGATCGCAGCAAAAAAGGAAACAGTTCCGCCCCAATAATTCCTTCCACCGGTCCCGGCTCATAAAACTTATCATCTGCTAACGATAAGCCAGTCAGATAAGTTAAAGAACACTCATCAACAGGGCACTGAGGCAAGCTACCAGTAATTTTCTCAACCAGCAATACCTGCAATGTATACCGAATACCAGGATAAACTCTCGAGCAGACGATCAACTCTGACCTTCCCTGCACCCGGCTATCGGAAGAACCTATGCCATGAACTACTGCTGAAGTCTCTTCAACATTCAAGGACAATCGCTCAGCACAAGAGGTGGTCAGAAAATGGCCAGTACTCCCAGAATCCAAAAGAACTCTCACCGGATGGGGAACCCCATACGCATCCGCAATGAGAACAATCGCGGTAGATAGCAAAACAACACTATGACCCCGCGGCCCCAGGGCAGCAGAAGAGCAAAGCGAAACCTTTTCCCCCGGGCCCAAGTTCTCAGTGGGCACAGATGCAGAGACAATCCCATCTTCTACACTCTCAGTCTTAGACTTGACACTCCGAACAAAATGTAGTAGGTGATGGTGTTTATAATTGCAATAATGACACCGTACCTCCACCGGACAATTCGCAACTTTATGAGAATCAAAACAATTGAAACACAGCCCCGAACTTCTAATAAACTCATACCGTTTATAAGGCGTCAGGTTACCAAACATCGAACAATCATTGATTCCATGCGAACCAGACTTGCACATTACGCATTTTAGATTTTTCTGGATTAAAAACGAATGCTTAACCCTGGATGGTAGTCCTGATGTACAAGGTCTACTATGTACCTCTTGGCAACGCTCATAGATTTTACTTTGTTCTTTAACAAAGGCGACGATCTCTCGATAACTAGGAACCGATGACTTTCTACGTACGTTCTCAAACAAATGTTTAGTTTCAGTATCAAGCTTGCCAAGCGCGAGGTATGACATTACAAAGTCGAAGAGGTCCGTAATGGGAAGCTGCTTCAAACCATTATAGGCACCATCAAATCTATCCAAGAAACCATTTAAATATTTATATGATGGAGCTGAGGCCGGTTTCATTTCCAACATTTGTTCAAGATAATGATTAGCTAAAACTCTATCATCTTGAAACCTACTAATGAGAGACTGCCACAAAACTCCATAATTCAATGCCACTGGAGGTATGCTATTACACAGCATCAAGGCTCGACCGGTCAAAGAACCCACCAAATAGTGAACCTTATCAACATCAGACAACGATGAGTTTTCATGTATCAGAGATTTAAAAACCTCATAGAATACCGGCCAATCTCCCAGTTCGCCTGAAAATGAGGGCAATTCTAGCTTAGGTAGGCGAGGAATGTTCTTGGATCGCTCAGTGGAACAAGGCGACGTTTCCAATAGAGTTTTCTGATTAATTGCCTTGGCTGCAGCTCGAATTTGGCAGTAAAGGTCATTGAAAGCCTCTAACACCTGAAAGTCAGGTTGATAATCCTCTTCAAGTTCTGCTTGAAGGTTATTAAGGTCCTCGACTGTTTGCGACAACATTAATTTAGTTTCATCAAGCGTCTCTAATCGTGCGTGAAAGATCTGGTTTTGTTTTGGATCGTCTAGACTCTTTATGCAATCATACAAATTTTGAATGCGAGTGAAGTATAATTCTTTCTTGCCTTGCAATACCTTTAACCTCGATTTTTTTATTTTATCTGCCATTGCCAATAAATCAAATGAACCAGGAAAGCAGTCCCAATTCAATCAAAACGACAACAACAAAAAAAAAAACGGAAAAAAAACTAAATATTAAAAACTAAATTTAAAAAAACAAGCTATTAATTCTAATCGTAACTTTTATCCGTTATGGTGAATAAATCCAAGAAACGAATAAATTATTCCCAAGAATAAACCGAACAAAAACCTTCCAACGAAAAAAAAAATGCGAACTTCTTCAGAAAATAGAGAGAAAAATAAACTCCAAGATTCGCGCAAACATTCCCCCCCACACTGAAACATATTTCAGAACCATAAGGAAGAGGTAAAAACAACAAACCGTATACACAACGAATTATTGGGAGGGCAGGGGGCACAAACGGACTACCGGTCTCTTATAGGTACCGTTTTTTGTACGCACCGTCGCCACTCGTACAACTCCATCGCTACCAGGAAACAATTCTGCAACTACACCAACAGGCCATTGTAGTGGAGCCAGGTGATCATCTCGTATAATCACGAGTGTTCCAATCTGTACAGGACAAGAAGGAGTGTTCCATTTTTGCCTTCCCTGCAGCTGATGCAAATACTCAACATGCCACCTTTTCCAAAATGTTTGAACCAAGTGATCCAAAAGCTGTTTCCGCTTCAAAAGGTTTGGATTGAGAGAGGTAACGTCGTCTGCCGGCATAGATTGCAGGGGAGTGAGAGTGAGAAAATGAGCCGGAGTCAAAGCCAAGGGTTCGGAAGGATCCGAACTTAGCCAACAAAGAGGTCTAGAATTCAACAGGGCCTCAATCTGGATTAAAACAGTGTTAAGTTCCTCATACGTTAAGATCTGTGTACCTATAAGTTTATACAGATGACTTTTAACGGATTTCACATTTGCTTCCCAAATACCTGAGAAATGAGGACTAGCCGGAGGTTGAAGTCTCCATTCAATACGATTCTCTTGTAATCCACCTCTCAATTTGTCATTATGTGTCTCGGAAGACACCAATTTGTACAAGGCATCAAGCTCATTTTTTGCACCTATGAAATTTGTACCACAATCTGAGTATATTACAGCGCAAGTTCCACGTCTTCCCAGAAATCGCCTAAATGCCGCGAGAAACGTATCGGTCGAAAGATCAGAAGCAAGCTCCAAATGTAGCGCCTTAGTCGCCAAACAAACAAAAAGACACAAATAAGCCTTTTGAGTTTTCACGCCGCGTCTCCGCGACCAGGTGATATTAAATGGTCCTGTATAGTCCACTCCGCAATTCAGAAAAGGCTTTGCCTCACTTACTCTGGGAGAAGGCAAATTACCCATAATGGGATATGTAGATTTCGGTCGTAAACGGAAGCAGTGATTACATTGCTTAATGCGTAGTCTCACTACACTACGGGCGGCAAGAATCCAATACTTCTGCCTCAAAATAGATGATACCAAGTGCGGCCCAGTATGCAAGTTCTTTCTATGACAATAATCGATCAAAAGATCGACCAGATGGCTTCTTTTTGGCAATAAGAGTGGGTGACGAATATCCTCCGATATAGAAGCATTCTCCAGACGTCCACCAACTCTAATTAAACCGTTCTTAAGAAAAGGACACAAAAATCGCAAATTGGATGAACACAGTTGACCGTTTTCTAGCACCAAACTTTCCTTTTTAAAGTGTTCTTGTTGCACAACCTTAATTAATACCAATTCGGCCCTATCCAAATCATTGCCCTCGATGGCTCCCGATGACTGAAGAATTTTAGCAAACCTCAAGACATATACTGTTGAACGTAATAATCTAGTCCATGACGAGCTATTTTGTATCATTTCACACAACACTGAGGGCTCCGTAGGAGTGGCCACGAACGAAAATGTACTCTGTTCAGGTCCGTCCACCTGAGCCATCGCAATCGAATTTATCGGCCAGTCCGAGGGCGTCAACTGAAGCCACTTGGGCCCGCAAATCCAATCTCCTGTCGAAACAAATTTTGAAGGAGATATCCCTCGCGACAAACAGTCACTAATATTTAACTTCCCTTCAATATGATGCCAATCAGCAGACTCTGTGAAATCCTGAATTTTGGAAACCCTATTTGCCACGAAGGTTTGCCATCTGCAGGACGGCCCCAATATCCAGGTCAAAGCTACCTGAGAATCCGAGAAGGCCCAACATCTATCAATGGTAACCCTACAACTCAAAGTGTCTTTTACAAAATGTAGCAACTTGGCTAAAAGTAGGGCAGCGCATAGTTCCAACCTAGGAATTGATTGAACCTTCATAGGACTTACTTTAGTTTTAGCGCACACCAGACGAACCGTTACTACCCCGGCAACCGTCATGGTACGAATAAACACAACTGCCCCATAAGACGTCAGACAAGCGTCGCAAAAACCAATCAATGTAGCAACACCGTCTTTCAACATTCCTAAATGACGCGGCACTTCAAATTTCTCAAAGAACGATAATTCACCTTGAAACCTTTCCCACTGCTCAACCAATTGAGGGGGAGGTACTTCATCCCAACCTAGATGCAATATCCAAAGTTGTTTAATTAGTAGCTTAACAAACAAGGTAACCGGAGCTAACAACCCCAAAGGGTCGAACAGGCGAGCCAAGCAAGAAAGCACATTTCTCTTAGTACACTTCCGGTGGTCAGCATCAACAGAAAATGTAAAAACATCAGAGTTAGGATGCCATTGTAAGCCCAGGATTTTCAAACTATCGGCTTCGAAACTAACAACCTGAGGGGAACGATGGGACATTGGAATTTCCCGCAGCAATTCCTCAGAGTTTATCGCCCATTTTACCAAATCAAACCCTGCAGTAGCAAACAGATCAACCAACTGAGCGTGCACAACCTTAGCCTCAGCCACATCAGCGACGCTCGACACCAAATCGTCCATGTAAAAATCTCGACCAGCAAAAGACGCCGCCAAGGGATAAGTTTGCTTCTCATCGAAGGCCAACTGCCTAATTGTTCGCTGGGCAAGAAAAGGAGACGACCTTACACCGAACGACACGGTGTTTAATTGGAAGATCTTAACCGGATCATCTGGTGAAAATCTCCATAACAAACGCTGGAATTTTCTATGTCTCTCAGAAATCAGAATCTGCAAATACATCTTTCGTATATCAGCGGTAAAAGCAATCTTAAAGAGTCGAAAATTAAGAAATATTGCTATAACATCTGATTGCAACTTTTTTCCTGTAAACAGTAAATCATTCAATGATACATTGGTGGTCGTTTTAGCGCTGGCGTCCATGACACATCGGAGCAGTGTAGATGAGCTATCCGGTTTATATATACCGTGATGAGGGATAAAATAACACGGCAAAGAAAACTTATCTCCAAGAACCTCCGACATATACCCATCTCTCAAATAATCGCTCATTACTTTACGATACTGTGCCCCAAAATCAGGAAATCTTTCAAATCTTCTTTCCAGGGAACGCAGTCGATTTAAAGCGGTTGCAAAAGAATCGCCCAATACCGAAGGGCTTTCCCTAAATGGAAGCGTAACAACATATCGTCCGCTAGGGGACCTTCGCACGGTCGAGGAATATATCCTCTCACATTCCATGTCTTCAACCGAAATCACCCCACGTTCGGGAACCTCTTCCAACTCCCAAAACTTGGATACTAACGCACTGAGTCCAGATCCGACCGATGCGTAATAAGACTGGCATGATAATGAAGTTTCCGAAAACGAAGGAACTGATCCCATAACCACAAAGCCAAAGTCGGTGTCAACCGCCACTGGCAAATGTTTAGATACTTCAACCCTTGATGATCGCAGCAAAAAAGGAAACAGTTCCGCCCCAATAATTCCTTCCACCGGTCCCGGCTCATAAAACTTATCATCTGCTAACGATAAGCCAGTCAGATAAGTTAAAGAACACTCATCAACAGGGCACTGAGGCAAGCTACCAGTAATTTTCTCAACCAGCAATACCTGCAATGTATACCGAATACCAGGATAAACTCTCGAGCAGACGATCAACTCTGACCTTCCCTGCACCCGGCTATCGGAAGAACCTATGCCATGAACTACTGCTGAAGTCTCTTCAACATTCAAGGACAATCGCTCAGCACAAGAGGTGGTCAGAAAATGGCCAGTACTCCCAGAATCCAAAAGAACTCTCACCGGATGGGGAACCCCATACGCATCCGCAATGAGAACAATCGCGGTAGATAGCAAAACAACACTATGACCCCGCGGCCCCAGGGCAGCAGAAGAGCAAAGCGAAACCTTTTCCCCCGGGCCCAAGTTCTCAGTGGGCACAGATGCAGAGACAATCCCATCTTCTACACTCTCAGTCTTAGACTTGACACTCCGAACAAAATGTAGTAGGTGATGGTGTTTATAATTGCAATAATGACACCGTACCTCCACCGGACAATTCGCAACTTTATGAGAATCAAAACAATTGAAACACAGCCCCGAACTTCTAATAAACTCATACCGTTTATAAGGCGTCAGGTTACCAAACATCGAACAATCATTGATTCCATGCGAACCAGACTTGCACATTACGCATTTTAGATTTTTCTGGATTAAAAACGAATGCTTAACCCTGGATGGTAGTCCTGATGTACAAGGTCTACTATGTACCTCTTGGCAACGCTCATAGATTTTACTTTGTTCTTTAACAAAGGCGACGATCTCTCGATAACTAGGAACCGATGACTTTCTACGTACGTTCTCAAACAAATGTTTAGTTTCAGTATCAAGCTTGCCAAGCGCGAGGTATGACATTACAAAGTCGAAGAGGTCCGTAATGGGAAGCTGCTTCAAAGCATTATAGGCACCATCAAATCTATCCAAGAAACCATTTAAATATTTATATGATGGAGCTGAGGCCGGTTTCATTTCCAACATTTGTTCAAGATAATGATTAGCTAAAACTCTA
Organism: Melinopterus prodromus; assembly: GCA_964023965.1. Classification (NCBI taxonomy): domain Eukaryota; kingdom Metazoa; phylum Arthropoda; class Insecta; order Coleoptera; family Scarabaeidae; genus Melinopterus; species Melinopterus prodromus. The sequence continues at coordinate 86,971 of CAXIES010000042.1, forward strand.
TCATCTTGAAACCTACTAATGAGAGACTGCCACAAAACTCCATAATTCGATGCCACTGGAGGTATGCTATTACACAGCATCAAGGCTCGACCGGTCAAAGAACCCACCAAATAGTGAACCTTATCAACATCAGACAACGATGAGTTTTCATGTATCAGAGATTTAAAAACCTCATAGAATACCGGCCAATCTCCCAGTTCGCCTGAAAATGAGGGCAATTCTAGCTTAGGTAGGCGAGGAATGTTCTTGGATCGCTCAGTGGAACAAGGCGACGTTTCCAATAGAGTTTTCTGATTAATTGCCTTGGCTGCAGCTCGAATTTGGCAGTAAAGGTCATTGAAAGCCTCTAACACCTGAAAGTCAGGTTGATAATCCTCTTCAAGTTCTGCTTGAAGGTTATTAAGGTCCTCGACTGTTTGCGACAACATTAATTTAGTTTCATCAAGCGTCTCTAATCGTGCGTGAAAGATCTGGTTTTGTTTTGGATCGTCTAGACTCTTTATGCAATCATACAAATTTTGAATGCGAGTGAAGTATAATTCTTTCTTGCCTTGCAATACCTTTAACCTCGATTTTTTTATTTTATCTGCCATTGCCAATAAATCAAATGAACCAGGAAAGCAGTCCCAATTCAATCAAAACGACAACAACAAAAAAAAAAACGGAAAAAAAACTAAATATTAAAAACTAAATTTAAAAAAACAAGCTATTAATTCTAATCGTAACTTTTATCCGTTATGGTGAATAAATCCAAGAAACGAATAAATTATTCCCAAGAATAAACCGAACAAAAACCTTCCAACGAAAAAAAAAATGCGAACTTCTTCAGAAAATAGAGAGAAAAATAAACTCCAAGATTCAACCAAACTAAAACCAAAAAATAATACCACTAAACCACCAACCCAACGAATAGAACAACGAAATTCCAGTGATAACACACCGCCGAATGATGATGGTTTGGATCCGACTCGATTGGACCAATGTTTCGGCCAAAAAATACCAATTACTAATTTATCAAACACGTGGACTGTATATTCTCTTCTTCTGGTGAATGGATGACGAACCAGAGACCTTATGCTCTAGATCGTCAGAACCCTTTACTCGTGTAGACACTATACGAACAATAATTAAGCACTAATCACGAAATACCAACTAATACCACGTATGCCAGGCAAAATACGTGTAATCGACACAAGGTCTAACAAAACTCTGTCAGCCAACGAGTCTGTCAACACGCACCAGCTGTGAGCCAAGAAAAAACACCCGCTTAGTTCCAGTGACGGACACCACGCCAACGGCTAACGGAGAAACTATACCTTCCCGTAAACAATCCCGTATTCGCGCGCAAACAATATATATATAAGGAGAAAGGAAGTTTGTCGGGCAGTTCCGTCATACGAAGATGCAACCGTAGACACGTGTTTCGGACTAACCATTTTTCCATCTATATATATATATATATATACAAAACGGTGAGGTTATTCGGGTATTCGATCACTCAGTACGAAGAAAACGAGAACTCGCTTTATGCAAATTGCTATATTTCGAACCGGTATAGGTTCTTCTTCAGGCAAAAATTACATCTACAACAAATAAAATCAAAACAACAATAAAGTCAGCGCTCAATTCGCTATATAAAACTTACTAGGAGTTGGTTAAGGTGGCGAGGCTCAGACACAATCAACATCATACAATATACACGCAAGACATAACTTATTAACACGCTACAAGACACATTACTATAGACATGTGTACACAATGACGAACGGAGAGCACTAGTACGACCTTCACAGATGTCAAACACCGATAGCCGTGGCAGCACAATCAACCCCACCAACTCAAAACTCAACACATAGCCAGGCACTTGTACCAACAATTAAAATGTGAGAGTTGAATCACTGGTTTCACCCACTCTACGCCGAGCCCTATCAATTCGAATAATGTTGGAGTAAATGATGCTAAGGTTTTCGACGTCCTGTCTAAAATTAACCGTATTATTATGGAAATGTATATTGTACATCTCTAAACCAGTGATTCAACTCTCACATTTTAATTGTTGGTACAAGTGCCTCGCTATGTGTTGAGTTTTGAGTTGGTGGGGTTGATTGTGCTGCCACGGCTATCGGTGTTTGACACCTGTGAAGGTCGTACTAGTGCTCTCCGTTCGTCATTGTGTACACATGAGTGTCCGCTGAGTGTCCATTGAGTGTCCACCTTACTCCTTGGCTATACCGTACTGATGAGGACTAATAGTCCGAAACACGTGTCTACGGTTGCTTCTTCGTATGACGGAATTGCTCGACAAACTTCCTTTCTCCTTGAATATCTTACCGTCGATAAACCTGTTTTTCTATATACAGGGTCCTGCAACTAAGCTCCCGTCTTCTGTAGCTCACTTACTCATTAAGCTAAGAGTTTGACATTTTGCAGGCTTACCCTGTACTTCAAGATACAATTCAAGAAATTATTTTTTATTATACAGGCTGTTCCAAAAATTTGCAACGCCATGGTAATATATTTTTTTAAATTGCATGCTATACATTTTTCTACACATTTGGAAGCCTTTTACGGTTCCCTAAATATCACCAAAATTTTATTGAAATCGGTTGAGTGATCGCAGCGGAAAAAAGTAAAAACCAAAAAAAATTGATTTTGCATCGTAGGCTTTAAAAATCAATAAAAGCCACAAAATGCACCTAGTTAATAAAATTTTGCGACGCGCTTATTAAGTTAGATGTAATAGTCTCGTTAACCAAGTGACATTGATCCAAATTATAGAGGGTGACCAAAATCGAGTGTCAAACTTGTCAAACTTCAAAACGCGCTATTGTTCTTATTTTAAATTGGAACCCATATTTTTTTAGGTGAAACGATGCGGAATTAAAGAATAAATATTGTTTCTGTATACAACCCCATCACAATTCCCAATATTTTAAAAGTTATTCGCCAAAAACTCATTTTTCAACGTTTCCAACGGCAATTTTAGGTAATAAATATCGTACGTGGCGTTGAAAAACAATTTATTACATAAAATATAACGCAGAGAGGTATTTTAGATTTTACTGCACTTAATTAAGTAGTTATTCCAAAAAGAGTCGGCATTTATAATTTCTTTCCACCGCACTCACTTTTGTGTAAAGCTAAACGCGATTTAAGCCATTGACTCGTTTGACCACAATACTTCATGGGACAACTACCACACGGTACACAATAAATCACGTTTGATCTCAATAGTCGAGGGGTTTTATCTTTTATATGAGAAAACATATTACCGATGGTCTTTTTATTATTCACCACAATCCGAAACTCATCATTTTTGAATAAATTAACCAACTTAGTGGAGACAGCTTTACACAAAAGTGATACTAAACTACATAAAAAGAACTGTGCGGTAGCACAACACGCCATTGATCATGGCCATAATATGAACTGGGCCGATACCGATATTATTGCGGTGGAAAGAAATTATAAATGCCGACTCTTTTTGGAGATGTTTCACATCCAGTGCAATGTTGACAATAGTTTGAATTTTAAATCGGATACAAGTCAACTGAGTAGTGTTTATTCTTTTCTGATAAGTCGGGGGTCGAAAGGTGTACCGAGGACTGTGGGTGCTGGTGTTGGCTGCTCTGACGTTGAAACCTGAATACTGGTGCCGGTGTGTCTAGTGGGTTTTGCTTATTCATAACCTGTGGTCGTTTCGGTGCGGAGACATGTGTCGACGTTTAATTGTAGTTGAATTGTTCTTTGATGTTGCCGGCGTTCTTGGATAATGTTGTTTTGGTGGTTGTTTTGATGTGATTTGTCCGATAATTGTTATGTTCTCCAGCGAGCTTTTTTATGACTCTGTTTGTAAGTAGAAAAAGATTTGTAAATGTAATATTTTTGCTGACTGAAGTGTTTTGTTTTGTATAGCTCGTTCCTGATGATGTATTAAATTAAAAAACGAAAATTTGAACTAAGATAAAAGGAGTTTCCTTTAAGTCGCCCTTGACCGAATTTCCCAGTTGTAAACTTGCGTTTTCTCCTCAACGAAGCCACGGTCGTTACGTCACTTCAATTGTTATATATATATATATATATATATATATATTTATATATATATATATATATATATATATATATATATATATATATATATATATATATATATATATATATATATATATATATATCCTCTAATCTAATCTAATAATAATCTATATCCTGTACAGGGCTCAGTAGTTCAGCGGTAGAGCAATTCCCCGGCAAGGAAGAAGGCCCCGGTTCGCATCCGGGCTGAGACCGTATCCTTTTAATTAATTTTAAAAATTACTTCTCACTTGGATTCTATTTACGTCATATTCCCTATATAGTATATATATATATATATATATATATATATATATATATATATATATATATATATATATATATATATATATATATATATATATATATATATATATATATATATATATATATATATAAGGAGAAAGGAAGTTTGTCGGGCAGTTATATACCAATATTTCGGACTAATTTTAGTCCTTCCTCAGGGTTCGGAGAAACTTAGATAATAAATGTAAAAATTATGAGAGATGTCATAAAACAAAGTTGGAAAAGTTTTTTATGACATCTCTCATAATTTTTACATTTATTATCTAAGTTTCTCCGAACCCTGAGGAAGGACTAAAATTAGTCCGAAATATTGGTATATGGAATAAAAAATATAAAAAAGAAAAAACGTTTTTTGACTGAATTCCCACTAAGTTTTCCGATATAATAACAACATACAGTCATTAAATTATCAAATTATATATATATATATATATATACGGCCGGACCTTCAGTCGGCAGCGGAAGATTTGTGGATATCAATTCAGTGCGGAAGTGGTATGGTATATGTGTGTTGCGTTTATATTCCGCCTAGAGATAATGATGCCTTGACGAGCTTTCTCGAGAATTTGTCGCTTCTCGTACCGCGCTTGCAACCAAGCAAAATTGTAGTTATAGGCGATTTTAATGTCCCCGAATTATCTTGGTCAGTCTCGTTGGACTGTTCTTATTGTACAAACTCTGTTCCTGCAACCCCTCGGTCCAGTTTACTTATAGACACTGCTTCGTTGTGCGGGTTAGCTCAATTTAATGATTTCGTAAATGCTTTTGGCAATACGCTTGATTTAGTTTTCTGTAACGATCATGACATGGCTAGGATGGTCCAATCGGACTCCCCGCTCGTGCCAGAGGATGTTGCTCATACGACACTTGAATTTAATTTAATTAGTGACTTTGCAAAATCAAGTAGAACCACGCACAGAAGCAAGTATAATTACTCTAAAGCGGATTATGACTCTATCTTAACCTGCCTCCTGGACGTAGACTGGGACAGCACTTTTGCGGGATTGGACACGAATGCGGCTACTGATCAATTCTATAATTGTTTAAGTTCTTTGGTGGAAGCTTACGTTCCAAGGTTTGCGCCTAGGAGTGACAGGTTTCCTAAATGGTTTTCGCGCATGACAATAGGTGCAGTTAGGAAAAAAAATAAATGTCATAAGAAGTTTAAATTGTACGGGAATCGATTGGATTATCTGTCTTTCGTGTACCAGCACCGTCGTTGTAAAGCCTTTATAAATGCTGATCGAACAGCTTATATCCGTAAGATCGAAAATGAAATTTCAAGTGATCCGAAGCTTTTGTGGAAAGAAAGCTAGGGAAAGAAGCTAGGGAAGCTAGGGAAAGAAGGTGCAATACTAACGTTATTCCATCCACTATGACACATAATGGCTCAACCGCTACTGGGGAGGGTGCTATTTGTACGATGTTGTCTGGGTTATTTTCATCTGTTTTTGTAGAGTCTCCGGATGTTGACAATGTTACTGACATTCATGACAGTCACACTCTGGACGCGCATAACTCGAATACCGTGTCCGAACTGCGGTTTAGTCAAGACGAAGTTCTTAGTGTCCTGTCTAAGTTAGATTCCAAAAAGAGACCCGGTCCGGATGGTTATCCATCTGTTTTTGTTAAAGAATGTGCGGCGGGTCTGGCTAAGCCACTCACTTTGATCTTTAATAAAAGCCTTTCGTCAGGAGTGTTTCCTACAGATTGGAAACAGGCTTATGTGATTCCTATCTATAAGTCCGGCAACAAATCTCTAGCCACTAATTATCGACCGGTCTCACTACTACCGGTATTTGGGAAAATATTTGAGAAGCTTGTGTATGAAAGCATGTTGGCGCACTTGAAAACGACGATCAGTCCTCAGCAGCATGGTTTTATCCCTCGCAGATCCGTTGTCTCTAATCTCGTAGAGTACGCTGACTTCTTATTCGAGCGGGTTGATTCTGGACTGCAGGTGGATGCCGTGTACACCGACTTCAGTAAAGCTTTTGACACTATTAATCACGGTCTTCTACTCACTAAGATGCAAATGTTTGGTGTGCACGGCAATATGTTGAGATGGATCTCATCGTACTTGTCTAATCGTTCACAGGCAGTCTTAATTAATGGGTTTACTTCAGCATTTGCTCCTGTTACATCGGGTGTAGCTCAGGGAAGCCATCTCGGCCCTTTGCTATTTAACTGCTTTGTGAACGATATCGGTGACTGCTTTCATAATTGTGGTTTTCTGATGTATGCAGACGATCTCAAGCTATTTCGTACGATTGAGCAAGAAAGTGATGGAGAGGCCTTGCAACGGGACTTGGATAGACTCGTCGAATATTGCCATCGAAATCAATTCAAACTGAACATCAATAAGTGCAAAGTAATGACATTTACAAGAAAAAATAATAAAATTTCCCTTGATTATCACTTTTCTGGTACTCGTCTTGCACGATTGGATTCTATCAGGGATTTGGGAGTCATTTTCGACTCAAAGTTGATGTTTGACCAGCACATAGACTCGGTGGTGTCTAGGGCTTACCGCATGCTGGGGTTCATCTATCGCGTAACCAGGTAATTCCGAAGTCATAGACCAATTCTATCTCTCTATTATGCATATGTTCATTCCATCTTAAACTATTGTTCACCGGTCTGGAATCCCTGTTACATGATCTATATTAACAGACTCGAGGGTGTGCAGCGCAGGTTGATGAACACCCTTGCGAATAAAATGCATCTCAATGTCTCGCGTTATTCTGAGGTATGTAGACACTTCAGAGTGCTATCCCTTCAGGAACGTAGGATATACTCGGACATCCTTCTGATGTTCCGAATATTAAACAACTATCTAGATAGCACGACTCTGCTGGGTAGAATATCGTTGAGTGTCCCCACTCGTCACCTTAGAGGGACGCGAGTGTTTTGGTGTGCAATCTCAAGAACGAATATGCATAGAAACTCGCCGATACTGCGAATGTCGAGGGTATGTAGTGAGCCTAGATTTTTTCAATTGCCGATGTTCTCCGCGGTGTCAGTGGATAGTTTTCGGGGCGCACTCAGGCGTATTTGTTTTTCTGAGATTATTTAGAAAAGTAATCAGTTGTAAAGCGTGCACCTTCTTTTTCTTTTCATGTTTGTTTGGATTATTTTTTCTGTTTAATATTTTTTGCATTGTAGATTGTATTTAGTGAAGTTGGATTTATTTGGGGAATTTGTGGATACTTTCGTAGAGCACTGTGCTGTTATCTATAAGTGATACATATAGTGGGCTTAATGCCTGTTTTGTATCCTTTAATGAATAAATAAAATAAAATAAATAAATAAATATATATATATATATATATATATATATATATATATATATATATATCTTCAAGTCCACAAGTCGGGATCCACAAGTCGGGCAGTAGAGTCCTCGTCCAGAACTACCGCCCAATCTCCATACTGTCTGCTGTTAGTAAGCTCTTTGAAAGCATGATCTACCCCGTCCTTTTAGAAGTTAAAAACACAATTGTGCCCCAACAACATGGATTCTTCCCAGGAAGATCTGTCGACACAAACCTTTGCACGTACACAGAATATATTTTAAAAGCCCTTGATTCTCGTGCTCAGGTAGACGCTGTTTATACAGACTATAGCAAGGCATTTGATAAGATAGATCATTCCATTTTGACCCGGAAGCTGGTGGCGGTGGGCTTGGACGGGTTTCTGGTGCGGTGGCTTTCTTCTTATGTTGCAGACCGCTCCCAGGCGGTGCGACTGAACCACTTTATCTCTTCCTACAGACAGATCCCCTCTGGGGTCCCACAGGGATCCCACTTAGGCCCATTATTTTTTTCTATTTATGTTAATGATATTGCATCATGCTTTCTCCACTCCAACTTTTTAATGTATGCGGATGACACTAAAATCTATTGCTGTATCTCTTCTCTCCAGGACTGTTATGATTTTCAGTCTGATCTCGACAGACTTCATCAGTACTGCATTGATAATAAGCTAGTACTAAATCATGATAAGTGTAAGAGTATAACATTCTCCAGAAGCCGCTACAAGTTCGAGTTTGGTTACAGTCTTAGAGAGAACGCAATCTCTGGTGTCACCAGCATTAGGGATTTGGGTGTCATTATTGACAACAAATTATTATTTAACCTTCACATAGATTACGTCACTCTGAAGGTCTATCGGGCTCTGGGTTTCATAATTAGAACATCCTCATCGTTCACCAAACTGTCGACTATCAACACATTATACAATGCGTATGTTAACAGCGTTTTAAATTTTGCATCGGTAGTCTGGAACCCGCAGTATCATACTTATATTAATCAGGTTGAGGCGATTCAAAAACGGTATGCTAGATACCTTGGCGGACGATTTCACCTACCGGGTTGTACTTACCAGCAGCGTTGTCTTGTATTTGGACTCGTACCCCTATGGAAACGCAGGTTCATTCAAGATGGTATGTTTTTGTTTAAAATACTGCGGGGCCTTTTTGACTCGCCCGACCTGCTCCACTGTTTTGTGTTTAATGTTCCCTCCCATTCTTCGCGCGCTCCCTGTCTATTGCGCCCTCCTCTTTGCCATACCAATTCCTACCAAAATTCTCCTGTCAACAGATTAACAACCACCTACAATAGTTTCCAAAATTCCATTGATCCCTTCTATAATACCCTGCAGTCCTTTAAACGTCACTTGTTGCAAATTCCCTCTTCTCCTTAGAATTTTTTTTTAATAAGCATATTGTGCTTAACATATTGAAACTAATCTGAAAGATTAACCATCAATTTAAATCTGAATTCTTAAAACTAGGTACTATATTTATTGTATCTTTTATTTTATTAGGAATGTTTCGATTTATTGAATTTTTGATTTACCGCATACCATGTTACACATTTTGCTTGTTTTCTTTTTTTTTCTGTATGGTCGCAATGTTTCGGTTATGCAAGCAATGTTTATTTACCTATTCTTTATCTACTCGCATGTATTGTATAGTTTTGTATTTGTGTGTACTAGTATGGGCCTGGCCTGTTTGTACACCTAATAAATAAAATAAATAAATAAATAAATAACTAAAACTTTAAATTTTTTTGATCGTGGAATTAATGTGCAATTCACTATTTGTTTGGGTATCGATCATTGGCGAAAATTAAAGAAAACTCTTTAAATCAATGCAATATTTCGGGTCTTTATTGATCCTTCTTCATAGCATGGTCTAAAAACAAATTTACCAGTCTTTACAAAACAAACAGAGCATTGACGGCGGACAAACTTACTTCGAGTATTAATGAGGCAGCGAAAAATCAGAGACAAATACATTTAGACGAGACGATCGAGCAGCATTTCACAGTAACTAACAAGACACTTGGACATTATACAATATACGAATCACAACAACCGTGGCAAACCGTGTGGTGTCGTACGATGCCCACCTGTCACCTGCAACCACCCACCAACCTCCGAAAAAGTAATGTATGCGTGGAGACCGCATGTTGCCAAACCAACCTATCTCAAGGCAATATAATTTTTAGGGACACGACATTTAAACAAACCGACTTCAAAAGCATCAAAATGCCAGTGACGAGCTTTCAACATACTCCGATTTAGAGTGATTCCTATCATAGTCGATTATATGTTGCTCAAATTTTCCACATCTAGTTTAAAATTTACTGTATTTTCTGTAATGTTTATGTAATACATCTCTAGGAACATTCTATTGTTGTAGTTTGTTTCAGTGTCAAGCACTTTCACTTCATCAAAGTTGAAACTGTTTATTTTTGATCGCGTGGGCCGCCAAGGCGCATCTGTTTTTTTTTTGGTGTTACAGTCGCTTTTATGTAAATTTATGCGGTTTCTAAGCCACTGAGAAGTTACACCTACATACTTTCCATCGCAAAAAAAAAAAAAATATATATATATATATATATATATATATATTTTTGCGATGGAAAGTATGTAGGTGTAACTTCTCAGTGGCTTAGAAACCGCATAAATTTACATAAAAGCGACTGTAACACCAAAAAAAAAAACAGATGCGCCTTGGCGGCCCACGCGATCAAAAATAAACACAGTTTCAACTTTGATGAAGTGAAAGTGCTTGACACTGAAACAAACTACAACAATAGAATGTTCCTAGAGATGTATTACATAAACATTACAGAAAATACAGTAAATTTTAAACTAGATGTGGAAAATTTGAGCAACATATAATCGACTATGATAGGAATCACTCTAAATCGGAGTATGTTGAAAGCTCGTCACTGGCATTTTGATGCTTTTGAAGTCGGTTTGTTTAAATGTCGTGTCCCTAAAAATTATATTGCCTTGAGATAGGTTGGTTGGGCAACATGCGGTCTCCACGCATACATTACTTTTTCGGAGGTTGGTGGGTGGTTGCAGGTGACAGGTGGGCATCGTACGACACCACACGGTTTGCCACGGTTGTTGTGATTCGTATATTGTATAATGTCCAAGTGTCTTGTTTGTTACTGTGAAATGCTGCTCGATCGTCTCGTCTAAATGTATTTGTCTCTGATTTTTCGCTGCCTCATTAATACTCGAAGTAAGTTTGTCCGCCGTCAATGCTCTGTTTGTTTTGTAAAGACTGGTAAATTTGTTTTTAGACCATGCAATGAAGAAGGATCAATAAAGACCCGAAATATTGCATTGATTTAAAGAGTTTTCTTTAATTTTCGCCAATGATCGATACCCAAACAAATAGTGAATTGCACATTAATCCCACGATCAAAAAAATTTAAAGTTTTAGTTATTTATTTATTTATTTATTTTATTTATTAGGTGTACAAACAGGCCAGGCCCATACTAGTACACACAAATACAAAACTATACAATACATGCGAGTAGATAAAGAATAGGTAAATAAACATTGCTTGCATAACCGAAACATTGCGACCATACAGAAAAAAAAGAAAACAAGCAAAATGTGTAACATGGTATGCGGTAAATCAAAAATTCAATAAATCGAAACATTCCTAATAAAAAAAAAATTCTAAGGAGAAGAGGGAATTTGCAACAAGTGACGTTTAAAGGACTGCAGGGTATTATAGAAGGGATCAATGGAATTTTGGAAACTATTGTAGGTGGTTGTTAATCTGTTGACAGGAGAATTTTGGTAGGAATTGGTATGGCAAAGAGGAGGGCGCAATAGACAGGGAGCGCGCGAAGAATTGGAGGGAACATTAAACACAAAACAGTGCAGCAGGTCGGGCGAGTCAAAAAGGCCCCGCAGTATTTTAAACAAAAACATACCATCTTGAATGAACCTGCGTTTCCATAGGGGTACGAGTCCAAATACAAGACAACGCTGCTGGTAAGTACAACCCGGTAGGTGAAATCGTCCACCAAGGTATTTAGCATACCGTTTTTGAATCGCCTCAACCTGATTAATATAAGTATGATACTGCGGGTTCCAGACTACCGATGCAAAATTTAAAACGCTGTTAACATACGCATTGTATAATGTGTTGATAGTCGACAGTTTGGTGAACGATGAGGATGTTCTAATTATGAAACCCAGAGCCCGATAGACCTTCAGAGTGACGTAATCTATGTGAAGGTTAAATAATAATTTGTTGTCAATAATGACACCCAAATCCGTAATGCTGGTGACACCAGAGATTGCGTTCTCTCTAAGACTGTAACCAAACTCGAACTTGTAGCGGCTTCTGGAGAATGTTATACTCTTACACTTATCATGATTTAGTACTAGCTTATTATCAATGCAGTACTGATGAAGTCTGTCGAGATCAGACTGAAAATCATAACAGTCCTGGAGAGAAGAGATACAGCAATAGATTTTAGTGTCATCCGCATACATTAAAAAGTTGGAGTGGAGAAAGCATGATGCAATATCATTAACATAAATAGAAAAAAGTAATGGGCCTAAGTGGGATCCCTGTGGGACCCCAGAGGGGATCTGTCTGTAGGAAGAGATAAAGTGGTTCAGTCGCACCGCCTGGGAGCGGTCTGCAACATAAGAAGAAAGCCACCGCACCAGAAACCCGTCCAAGCCCACCGCCACCAGCTTCCGGGTCAAAATGGAATGATCTATCTTATCAAATGCCTTGCTATAGTCTGTATAAACAGCGTCTACCTGAGCACGAGAATCAAGGGCTTTTAAAATATATTCTGTGTACTTGCAAAGGTTTGTGTCGACAGATCTTCCTGGGAAGAATCCATGTTGTTGGGGCACAATTGTGTTTTTAACTTCTAAAAGGACGGGGTAGATCATGCTTTCAAAGAGCTTACTAACAGCAGACAGTATGGAGATTGGGCGGTAGTTCTGGACGAGGACTCTACTGCCCGACTTGTGGATCCCGACTTGTGGACTTGAAGATATATATAAATATATATATATATATATATATATATATATATATATATATATATATATATATATATATATATATATATATATAGGGAATATGACGTAAATAGAATCCAAGTGAGAAGTAATTTTTAAAGTTAATTAAAAGGATACGGTCTCAGCCCGGATTCGAACCGGCTCAGTAGTTCAGCGGTAGAGCAATTCCCCGGCAAGGAAGAAGGCCCTGTTCGAATCCGGGCTGAGACCGTATCCTTTTAATTAACTTTAAAAATTACTTCTCACTTGGATTCTATTTACGTCATATTCCCTATATAGTATATTTAAACCGATTAAACCAGTTTCCTACTTTCCACTAGCAAGATTTGCGATAAACTTGACATACCATGAACCAATTTTCCACCAGTGTCCAATAGATGTCATGATAATAGTAGTTAGACAGCAACCCGTACTGTTACTATCGTTTGAAATGACGAATTAAATCTATATCCTGTACAGGGCTCAGTAGTTCAGCGGTAGAGCAATTCCCCGGCAAGGAAGAAGGCCCCGGTTCGAATCCGGGCTGAGACCGTATCCTTTTAATTAACTTTAAAAATTACTTCTCACTTGGATTCTATTTACGTCATATTCCCTATATAGTATATTTAAACCGATTAAACCAGTTTCCTACTTTCCACTAGCAAGATTTGCGATAAACTTGACATACCATGAACCAATTTTCCACCAGTGTCCAATAGATGTCATGATAATAGTAGTTAGACAGCAACCCGTACTGTTACTATCGTTTGAAATGACGAATTAAATCTATATCCTGTACAGGGCTCAGTAGTTCAGCGGTAGAGCAATTCCCCGGCAAGGAAGAAGGCCCCGGTTCGAATCCGGGCTGAGACCGTATCCTTTTAATTAACTTTAAAAATTACTTCTCACTTGGATTCTATTTACGTCATATTCCCTATAGTATATTTAGTATATTTAAACCGATTAAACCAGTTTCCTACTTTCCACTAGCAAGATTTGCGATAAACTTGACATACCATGAACCAATTTTCCACCAGTGTCCAATAGATGTCATGATAATAGTAGTTAGACAGCAACCCGTACTGTTACTATCGTTTGAAATGACGAATTAAATCTATATCCTGTACAGGGCTCAGTAGTTCAGCGGTAGAGCAATTCCCCGGCAAGGAAGAAGGCCCCGGTTCGAATCCGGGCTGAGACCGTATCCTTTTAATTAACTTTAGAAAATACTTCTCACTTGGATTCTATTTACGTCATATTCCCTATATAGTATATTTAAACCGATTAAACCAGTTTCCTACTTTCCACTAGCAAGATTTGCGATAAACTTGACATACCATGAACCAATTTTCCACCAGTGTCCAATAGATGTCATGATAATAGTAGTTAGACAGCAACCCGTACTGTCACTATCGTTTGAAATGACGAATTAAATCTATATCGTGTACAGGGCTCAGTAGTTCAGCGGTAGAGCAATTCCCCGGCAAGGAAGAAGGCCCCGGTTCGAATCCGGGCTGAGACCGTATCCTTTTAATTAACTTTAAAAATTACTTCTCACTTGGATTCTATTTACGTCATATTCCCTATATAGTATATTTAAACCGATTAAACCAGTTTCCTACTTTCCACTAGCAAGATTTGCGATAAACTTGACATACCATGAACCAATTTTCCACCAGTGTCCAATAGATGTCATGATAATAGTAGTTAGACAGCAACCCGTACTGTTACTATCGTTTGAAATGACGAATTAAATCTATATCCTGTACAGGGCTCAGTAGTTCAGCGGTAGAGCAATTCCCCGGCAAGGAAGAAGGCCCCGGTTCGAATCCGGGCTGAGACCGTATCCTTTTAATTAACTTTAAAAATTACTTCTCACTTGGATTCTATTTACGTCATATTCCCTATATAGTATATTTAAACCGATTAAACCAGTTTCCTACTTTCCACTAGCAAGATTTGCGATAAACTTGACATACCATGAACCAATTTTCCACCAGTGTCCAATAGATGTCATGATAATAGTAGTTAGACAGCAACCCGTACTGTTACTATCGTTTGAAATGACGAATTAAATCTATATCCTGTACAGGGCTCAGTAGTTCAGCGGTAGAGCAATTCCCCGGCAAGGAAGAAGGCCCCGGTTCGAATCCGGGCTGAGACCGTATCCTTTTAATTAACTTTAAAAATTACTTCTCACTTGGATTCTATTTACGTCATATTCCCTATATAGTATATTTAAACCGATTAAACCAGTTTCCTACTTTCCACTAGCAAGATTTGCGATAAACTTGACATACCATGAACCAATTTTCCACCAGTGTCCAATAGATGTCATGATAATAGTAGTTAGACAGCAACCCGTACTGTTACTATCGTTTGAAATGACGAATTAAATCTATATCCTGTACAGGGCTCAGTAGTTCAGCGGTAGAGCAATTCCCCGGCAAGGAAGAAGGCCCCGGTTCGAATCCGGGCTGAGACCGTATCCTTTTAATTAACTTTAAAAATTACTTCTCACTTGGATTCTATTTACGTCATATTCCCTATATAGTATATTTAAACCGATTAAACCAGTTTCCTACTTTCCACTAGCAAGATTTGCGATAAACTTGACATACCATGAACCAATTTTCCACCAGTGTCCAATAGATGTCATGATAATAGTAGTTAGACAGCAACCCGTACTGTTACTATCGTTTGAAATGACGAATTAAATCTATATCCTGTACAGGGCTCAGTAGTTCAGCGGTAGAGCAATTCCCCGGCAAGGAAGAAGGCCCCGGTTCGAATCCGGGCTGAGACCGTATCCTTTTAATTAACTTTAAAAATTACTTCTCACTTGGATTCTATTTACGTCATATTCCCTATAGTATATTTAGTATATTTAAACCGATTAAACCAGTTTCCTACTTTCCACTAGCAAGATTTGCGATAAACTTGACATACCATGAACCAATTTTCCACCAGTGTCCAATAGATGTCATGATAATAGTAGTTAGACAGCAACCCGTACTGTTACTATCGTTTGAAATGACGAATTAAATCTATATCCTGTACAGGGCTCAGTAGTTCAGCGGTAGAGCAATTCCCCGGCAAGGAAGAAGGCCCCGGTTCGAATCCGGGCTGAGACCGTATCCTTTTAATTAACTTTAGAAAATACTTCTCACTTGGATTCTATTTACGTCATATTCCCTATATAGTATATTTAAACCGATTAAACCAGTTTCCTACTTTCCACTAGCAAGATTTGCGATAAACTTGACATACCATGAACCAATTTTCCACCAGTGTCCAATAGATGTCATGATAATAGTAGTTAGACAGCAACCCGTACTGTCACTATCGTTTGAAATGACGAATTAAATCTATATCGTGTACAGGGCTCAGTAGTTCAGCGGTAGAGCAATTCCCCGGCAAGGAAGAAGGCCCCGGTTCGAATCCGGGCTGAGACCGTATCCTTTTAATTAACTTTAAAAATTACTTCTCACTTGGATTCTATTTACGTCATATTCCCTATATAGTATATTTAAACCGATTAAACCAGTTTCCTACTTTCCACTAGCAAGATTTGCGATAAACTTGACATACCATGAACCAATTTTCCACCAGTGTCCAATAGATGTCATGATAATAGTAGTTAGACAGCAACCCGTACTGTTACTATCGTTTGAAATGACGAATTAAATCTATATCCTGTACAGGGCTCAGTAGTTCAGCGGTAGAGCAATTCCCCGGCAAGGAAGAAGGCCCCGGTTCGAATCCGGGCTGAGACCGTATCCTTTTAATTAACTTTAAAAATTACTTCTCACTTGGATTCTATTTACGTCATATTCCCTATATAGTATATTTAAACCGATTAAACCAGTTTCCTACTTTCCACTAGCAAGATTTGCGATAAACTTGACATACCATGAACCAATTTTCCACCAGTGTCCAATAGATGTCATGATAATAGTAGTTAGACAGCAACCCGTACTGTTACTATCGTTTGAAATGACGAATTAAATCTATATCCTGTACAGGGCTCAGTAGTTCAGCGGTAGAGCAATTCCCCGGCAAGGAAGAAGGCCCCGGTTCGAATCCGGGCTGAGACCGTATCCTTTTAATTAACTTTAAAAATTACTTCTCACTTGGATTCTATTTACGTCATATTCCCTATATAGTATATTTAAACCGATTAAACCAGTTTCGTACTTTCCACTAGCAAGATTTGCGATAAACTTGACATACCATGAACCAATTTTCCACCAGTGTCCAATAGATGTCATGATAATAGTAGTTAGACAGCAACCCGTACTGTTACTATCGTTTGAAATGACGAATTAAATCTATATCCTGTACAGGGCTCAGTAGTTCAGCGGTAGAGCAATTCCCCGGCAAGGAAGAAGGCCCCGGTTCGAATCCGGGCTGAGACCGTATCCTTTTAATTAACTTTAAAAATTACTTCTCACTTGGATTCTATTTACGTCATATTCCCTATATAGTATATTTAAACCGATTAAACCAATTTCCTACTTTCCACTAGCAAGATTTGCGATAAACTTGACATACCATGAACCAATTTTCCACCAGTGTCCAATAGATGTCATGATAATAGTAGTTAGACAGCAACCCGTACTGTTACTATCGTTTGAAATGGCGAATTAAATCTATATCCTGTACAGGGCTCAGTAGTTCAGCGGTAGAGCAATTCCCCGGCAAGGAAGAAGGCCCCGGTTCGAATCCGGGCTGAGACCGTATCCTTTTAATTAACTTTAAAAATTACTTCTCACTTGGATTCTATTTACGTCATATTCCCTATATAGTATATTTAAACCGATTAAACCAGTTTCCTACTTTCCACTAGCAAGATTTGCGATAAACTTGACATACCATGAACCAATTTTCCACCAGTGTCCAATAGATGTCATGATAATAGTAGTTAGACAGCAACCCGTACTGTTACTATCGTTTGAAATGACGAATTAAATCTATATCCTGTACAGGGCTCAGTAGTTCAGCGGTAGAGCAATTCCCCGGCAAGGAAGAAGGCCCCGGTTCGAATCCGGGCTGAGACCGTATCCTTTTAATTAACTTTAAAAATTACTTCTCACTTGGATTCTATTTACGTCATATTCCCTATATAGTATATTTAAACCGATTAAACCAGTTTCCTATATATATATATATATATATATATTTTATTTATTTATTTTATTTTACTTATTCATTAAAGGATACAAAACAGGCATCAAGCCCACTATATGTATCACTTATAGATAAAATTCCCCAAATAAATCCAACTTCACTAAATACAATCTACAATGCAAAAAATATTAAACAGAAAAAATAATCCAAACAAACATGAAAAGAAAAACAAGGTGCACGCTTTACAACTGATTACTTTTCTAAATAATCTCAGAAAAACAAATACGCCTGAGTGCGCCCCGAAAACTAATTTGTTGACAGCAATCTATTGAATTTTAATATGTTGCTTGTTTTAATTTCGTTGAAAAGTTTTCCATAGGTATTTGACAATCTGTGCAGATACTCGTTGATAATGTCTGATGGTATCATATAAAAGAGAGAGTCGGTCACTTGCCTGAGTTCACGTTCAAGTTTGCTGATAGTGCTGATAGTTATAGTGATCTCTATATTGATAATTTTAGCTCTTATAGTTTTGTTGAAGTTGTCGATATGTTGACATATTGGTCCTACATCAGTCTCTATTAAATTTAATAGGTTCTTGATATTATGTGCTATGTGATTTGGTGTGACACGATTGCGGCGGCATTGTAGAAGAAAAATTCTTCTGTTTCTAAAAGATGCTAGCTTTTTGTTGATACACGCCAACCTTTTCATGTTAATAACTGCTTCCTTACCATAATGCCGCCGCAATCGTGTCACACCAAATCACATAGCACATAATATCAAGAACCTATTAAATTTAATAGAGACTGATGTAGGACCAATATGTCAACATATCGACAACTTCAACAAAAGTATAAGAGCTAAAATTATCAATATTGAGATCAGTATAACTATCAGCACTATCAGCAAACTTGAACGTGAACTCAGGCCAGTGACCGACTCTCTCTTTTATATGATACCATCAGACATTATCAACGAGTATCTGCACAGATTGTCAAATACCTATGGAAAAGTTTTCAACGAAATTAAAACAAGCAACATATTAAAATTCAATAGATTGCTGTCAACAAATTGTGTAAACTTGAAATCTAATATTGTTTGGTTCAAGAATATAAGCAGAACTGTCATTCCATCAGACATTCAAAATTTCTTGGCATTGGGACCTAAATTCAGTATACCAGTAGGATATAATGACATTCGGATTCAAAATCTTCTGGCAGACTTCGAACTTATTATCAGTGATTTTGAAGTAGCAACACAAAATTTATATAGATCAATGGGTACCAACATCATAACTAATTTTCTACATACTAACAGAAATTGCAAACAACCTTCAGAAAAATTGGTTAAAGATACGAAGTTTTTTTTTAAAAAGCAATCCAAATCTACTAATAATGAGAGCTGATAAAGGTAATGTCACAGTAGCAATGGACAGAGATGAATACCATAATAAAGTGTTGGATATTAATGACAACGAAAATTATAAGAAATTAAAAAGGGATCCTACTATAACTATACGAAATAAAAATAATAGTTGGGTAAAAAAACTGAAAGAATGCTACGAAATTGATGAATCTACAGCAAAAAAACTTACAACTTATAAAGCGGTAGCTCCTCGTTTTTATGGACTTCCAAAAATACATAAGACGGAACTACCTTTACGTCCTATTGTTGATTCTAATAACTCACCCACGGAAGGCTTATCCAAATACATTGCAAGACTACTTACATCTACATGTCTACATGAAAACGAATACTATGTACGAGATAGTTTTCATTTTGCAGATTGTATGCAAAATATGGTTTTGCCGGATGGTTATGTGTTAATTAGTTTGGATGTGGTTTCATTATATAGTAACATACCTTTAGACTTGGTCAAAAATAACGTAAGTGACAGATGGAACAATATTGCTCAATTTCTCTCAGGATGTTCTTAGAATTACTGGATTTCATTTTTGCCTCTAGCTATTTTCAATATGATAACCAAGTTTACAATCAAATTTTTGGATGTCCAATGGGATCGAATTTGAGTCCAATACTCGCTCATATAATAATGGACACTTTGTTAGATACGCAGATACCTAAATTAACTTTCAAGCTTCCTTTCATTAAGAAATTCGTGGATGATTTAATTTGTGCTGTACCAGAGAACAAAGAAGATGAGATTTTGAACATTTTCAATTCCCACCATTCAAGACTGAAATTCACCGTAGAAAAAGAATCTAACTTTTCTGTCCCTTTCCTTGACACCAGGGTTATCAGACACCAAGATAATAAAATAATTCTTGACTGGTATCAAAAACCCACCAGTTCTGGACGATACATTAATTTTCATTCTTACCATCCAATGAACATCAAGAAGAACTTTATTTTAGCTCAAAATCAAAGAATTTCAAAAATTGTTCATCCTTCCCTTGTAAACAAAAACCTGCACAAATTTGGAAATATTTTACAAGATAATTCTTATCCAAAAGCTCTTATTAGGAAGCTACTTTTTAGTAGTCGGACACCAACTAATAATGAGATAACAAGAAGAACTGGTTCAAGTGAATTTAAAGTATTACCTTACATCGCAGGACTCACTCCAAATCTTATCAAAATATTCAAGGATAAAAATTTATCATTTGGTCGTAGAACACTGAAGAGATTAGGGTCATTGTTCTCAAAAGTAAAGGATCCATTACCGCTAGAGTTGCGTTCTGATGTCATCTACAAAATTCCATGTAGTGTCTGTCCAAAGGAATATATTGGACATACTTCTCAATACATAAAGAGAAGAATTACACAACACAAAAGCGATTCAAGAATTAAACCAAACGCTTGTGCTTTAGCTTCTAATGTTAACTCTCTCGTACATAATATGGATTATCAAAATATAGAAGTTCTAGACAGTGATACTATAATTTTTTCAAGCGCTCTTTTCTGGAAATGTATTATATAAATGATAACCGTTGTACGATGAACAAAAAAACTGACATTAGTAATTTAAGCGAAATTTATAGTTATCTCCTTAAATTTAAAGACATCCATCCTACAAATATAAACCAATTGTGACACGATACATGTCATTCATGTCATTTAATTCCTATTTAGGTTATTTTTTAGTGTCTAGTTTCATACTTATACTTTTTAACGTAGGCCTTTTATTGTTTATAAACTTTTCCAACTTTATTTTATGACATCTCTCATAATTTTTACATTTATTATCTAAGTTTCTCCGGTTTGTGTTAGTTGTAGGTAGTTATATCTAATTTTAATATATTATTAAACATTTTAGAACCCTGAGGAAGGACAAAAATTAGTCCGAAATATTGGTATATGGAATAAAAAATATAAAAAAGAAAAAACGTTTTTTGACTGAATTCCCACTAAGTTTTCCGATATATATATATATATATATATATATATATATATATATATATATATATATATATATATATATATATATATATATATATATATATATATACCCCATTGTATTATATATCGAATCTTGTTACTGTCGTTCCTATTATTATATTACTAATTGTTAAGGGGATGTCGACTGGATTCACTCTAATAAAACTACTCTTCTTACATTTGTCTAGCTTTCGGTGTCTTTATTTTTACCACCTTCATCAGGACTCTAAAATAATTATAAACACAATCAATATAACAGTATAAAAACATGAATAAACAATTCAATACAATGTCAAAACACTCACATGTAAATTTGAGGTTATAAAGCTTCTGCTACACCATACCATCAAATATCTCTCCCTACTCATACAGATACACAGGACTTCCTATAATTACGCTACTGTATATTAATCAAACTAATTACTATTAGGATGTTTGTAGATTACCACAATCGCCGAGAAATTCATACAAATGAACGCACCAAACAATCCGCCATTTTGATTCGCTCGCTCCCTCCCCACCTCAATCACGCCGTGCGCGCTGAAATTCGAAATTCAAAATCATCACAACTAATCTCGCAAACCATCATTTCTCTGCCTCCGCTCTTTGTCCAATTCTAGAACATAAACATATATTGAACTAAGGTCCTTTGTGTCAGTTTTTTTATTCATTACATTTTCTGTGCCATTTATGTGATACATTTCTAAGAATAATCGCTTTGTATAGTTGTTTTCACTGTCCAGAACTTTCACCTCTTCATATTTAATCCTATGTTTGTGCTTCTGAACGTGAGTTGCTAGCATACATCTTTGGGCATTCCTTATCGAATCACTTTTGTGTCCCGCAATTCGTTTCTTCATTAATTGTGAAGTTTGGCCTACGTAATACTGCCCACAGTCCTCACATTCCAGCCTATAAATCACATTTGACCTCAATAATGGTGGGATTCTGTCTTTAAGTCGAGTGTACAGGGTGCCCACTGTCTTTAGTTGTTTTTTCGCAATCATTATATTCTCCTGTCTGAAAATATTAATAATACGATTAGACAGATCTGGTATATCCATTAATATCCCGTACCTTCCATCCAATATCCTCTCCTGAATTCCGTTGTTATTTACAACCTCGGCTGCTCCATTCATTGCATCGATTGTAGTGGAGTACAATAAATTTCTAACTAGTGTCCTTGGATATGAGTTCGTTAGCAGTATTGCCTCAAATTTTCTGATGTTACTTTGAGCGAATGTAGGATCACTGATGGTAATTATTCTCTTCTTCATCTGCTTTATGAAATTAATTTTTACACCCATCGAGTGACCAGAGTGGTAGTTGATATATCTCCCAGACGCCGTATCCTTCCTGTGCCAATCCAATTTGATGTGACCAGTCCCATCCCTTATTATTTTTGTGTCTAAAAAGGGGACCGATTTCTGGCTGTTTTCCCTCTCTATTGTGAACTTTATATGTTGGTCATAAGCTTCAAAAATCTGCTGTATTTCTTCTATTCCATTTTCAGGTACCGCTGTTATGATATCGTCAACAAACTTCTTTATAAATGGCAATCTGTACGATAGTTTCGGTATGCTATCATTCAACAAGGCATCCATCACGTACTGGGCCAAGATTGGGCTCAATTGAGACCCCATTGCACAACCAAACGTTTGTCTGTAATAGTTTTCTCTATAAGTAAAACAATTGTTGTCCATGACGAAATCTACCAACCTCAAAAACTGATCCCTTGTAAAATTCTTCAAGGGACACACAAAGAATTTAACAAGGGATCAGTTTTTGAGGTTGGTAGATTTCGTCATGGACAACAATTGTTTTACTTATAGAGAAAACTATTACAGACAAACGTTTGGTTGTGCAATGGGGTCTCAATTGAGCCCAATCTTGGCCCAGTACGTGATGGATGCCTTGTTGAATGATAGCATACCGAAACTATCGTACAGATTGCCATTTATAAAGAAGTTTGTTGACGATATCATAACAGCGGTACCTGAAAATGGAATAGAAGAAATACAGCAGATTTTTGAAGCTTATGACCAACATATAAAGTTCACAATAGAGAGGGAAAACAGCCAGAAATCGGTCCCCTTTTTAGACACAAAAATAATAAGGGATGGGACTGGTCACATCAAATTGGATTGGCACAGGAAGGATACGGCGTCTGGGAGATATATCAACTACCACTCTGGTCACTCGATGGGTGTAAAAATTAATTTCATAAAGCAGATGAAGAAGAGAATAATTACCATCAGTGATCCTACATTCGCTCAAAGTAACATCAGAAAATTTGAGGCAATACTGCTAACGAACTCATATCCAAGGACACTAGTTAGAAATTTATTGTACTCCACTACAATCGATGCAATGAATGGAGCAGCCGAGGTTGTAAATAACAACGGAATTCAGGAGAGGATATTGGATGGAAGGTACGGGATATTAATGGATATACCAGATCTGTCTAATCGTATTATTAATATTTTCAGACAGGAGAATATAATGATTGCGAAAAAACAACTAAAGACAGTGGACACCCTGTACACTCGACTTAAAGACAGAATCCCACCATTATTGAGGTCAAATGTGATTTATAGGCTGGAATGTGAGGACTGTGGGCAGTATTACGTAGGCCAAACTTCACAATTAATGAAGAAACGAATTGCGGGACACAAAAGTGATTCGATAAGGAATGCCCAAAGATGTATGCTAGCAACTCACGTTCAGAAGCACAAACATAGGATTAAATATGAAGAGGTGAAAGTTCTGGACAGTGAAAACAACTATACAAAGCGATTATTCTTAGAAATGTATCACATAAATGGCACAGAAAATGTAATGAATAAAAAATCTGACACAAAGGACCTTAGTTCAATATATGTTTATGTTCTAGAATTAGACAAAGAGCGGAGGCAGAGAAATGATGGTTTGCGAGATTAGTTGTGATGATTTTGAATTTCGAATTTCAGCGCGCACGGCGTGATTGAGGTGGGGAGGGAGCGAGCGAATCAAAATGGCGGATTGTTTGGTGCGTTCATTTGTATGAATTTCTCGGCGATTGTGGTAATCTACAAACATCCTAATAGTAATTAGTTTGATTAATATACAGTAGCGTAATTATAGGAAGTCCTGTGTATCTGTATGAGTAGGGAGAGATATTTGATGGTATGGTGTAGCAGAAGCTTTATAACCTCAAATTTACATGTGAGTGTTTTGACTAGAGTGAATCCAGTCGACATCCCCTTAACAATTAGTAATATATATATATATATATATATATATATATATATATATATATATATATATATATATATATATATATATATATATATATATATATATATATATATACGAGGAAACTTATAGTGGGAATTCAGTCAAAGATTTTTGGTTTTTAAGTTTTTATTCCTTAACCAATATTTCGGACAATATTTTGTCCTTCTTCAGGGTTCGGAAAAGTTAATATATAAATATAAAATACATGAAACGTGTCAAAAGTTTAGAAAAGTTTAAATATTACTATATTATATTATTATATTATATATAATTATAATATATTATTATTGTATATTATTATATTTTTTTTTTAGTTTTTTTTTGTAGTTTTTTTGACACGTTTCATGTATTTTATATTTATATATTAACTTTTCCGAACCCTGAAGAAGGACAAAATATTGTCCGAAATATTGGTTAAGGAATAAAAACTTAAAAACCAAAAATCTTTGACTGAATTCCCACTATAAGTTTCCTCGTTTAATAACTAACAGTGATTAAATTTTGAAAATATATATATATAGATATATATATATATATATATATATATTATATATATTAAAAACACAAACAACTCTATTTAAAATTGTTTATTTTCTTGGGTACTGTAGGCGTTGTCACATTTAACGTATCAGATCTGTGATCAACACCATTTGTGTCTTGATCACAGATCTGTGATCAAGACACAAATGATGTCGAAACGTCAGAACAAATAATTTTTAATGTGTTGTCTCTTGTGACTTTTAGTTATAAGTTTTAATACGTTAAATGTGACAAAGCCTACAGTACCCAAGAAAATAAACAATTTCAAATAGAGTTGTTTGTGTTTTTAATATCATCTACAAGGCTAAAGTAAAGTTAAACAAATATATATATATATGTCTATATATATATATATTATAACTCTCAATTTTAAATAACGAATACACAACTGTTTCAACCAATGTAGTGAAACCAAATAGAAATATGCAATAACTGCAGTAACTAATATAACGAGTGGATAGCGGTACGGTTGCGCCCATCACGATGGAAAGCCACCACTCGACTGGTCTCCGTGTGGTCCGGCAACGCGTTCCCCACTCTGGTACGCTAGCGTCCCCCACTCTGGGTCGCTGGTGTGTACCCCTCTACTTTATTCGGTGACACGGCCATCCTGCAAGGTGTCACGCTCTCGGGATACCTGTCTCTGATCTGCTGTGCCTAGCAATTCTTCTAAAAGAATACAACCGGACTAATTATCTAGTTTTTCTTTTACCAACAGTTTCAGGCACTCCATCGTTCTTAGCAAGCCCAGGAGCTACTATCAACTTTAACATGCAAAGAGCATTCTCATTCATTCAAGTTCAGTGGCTGTTTCTATCAATCTACATCCACTAACCACAGCTTCATTTCTTAACATAACTAACAGTCATCTAGTCAAATTTAGAGATCACCAACTACTTTAACATGATCTAACGCTGTAGTCAACCAAAGAATCTCGACTACTTTAACCAAGTTTAGAGTTATCACCAAAACTACTTTACCAAGGTGTAGAGCCGTATCAACAACAAATCCCGACTACTTTAACCAAGTTTAGAGTTATCACCATAACTGCTTTACCAAGGTTTAGAGCCGTATCAAACAACAAATCCCGACTGCTTTAACCAAGTTTAGAGTTATCACCATAACTACTTTACCAAGGTTTAGAGCCGTATCAAACAACAAATCCCGACTGCTTTAACCAAGTTTAGGGTTATCACCATAACTACTTTACCAAGGTTTAGAGCCGTATCAAACAACAAATCCCGACTGCTTTAACCAAGTTTAGAGTTATCACCATAACTACTTTACCAAGGTTTAGAGCCGTATCAAACAACTTTAACACAAGAGTTCAGGGACTGTACAACGACCAGTTTAACTCAACAACCATCAACATTCTCGTATTCACAACAATAGTGACTTTACAATTCATTTCTATATTTTCTCTTTTCGGCTCCAAGCTCAGGAACTACATGTAGCTTATTTTACATCTTAAACTCAGGAACCGTAGTTTGGCTTACACAAAATGATGTTATATTTCTCTCAAAACTAACTATTACCACACATACCTTCTTCATCTGTACCAATGTGCAAAGACCAGTTCACAATTATCAACAATTAATAATTAAATAAATGCAAAGCGTACAAATGATCCACTCCCTTTCTTATTGGGATACATAAACTAGAAAAACTTTTGAATTACATAACAACGTTCAACTTTCTTAACATGCCAACAAAACGAATTATTCTTTAATTCTGAAATTATGACACATAACGATCAAGCACATCAATGTCTGCTATTATGATACTCGAAATACACAAACGTACCATTCTCACATTACGTTACGTATACGGAATAAGGTATTTCAATCGTCAATTTATAACACACAAATTCCAATTCATTTCACCAATTATGTTAGACAAAACATAAGGGGTTTCCGTTCTCTAATTATAATACTTAAAGAACATAAACTTACGATTCATAAATTATCAATCACAAAACATTGATAACTACCAATACTCAATTTTTGATAGACAAGACTTTCCATTCTCAAATTATAACACACGAAGAACAGTATCTTACAAGTGTCTGGTTATTATACACCAAAACACATAAACTCCAAATTCTCAGATTCAGGTACACAAAGCTATAAATTTCAATTCTCTAATTATGATTCACGACGAACATTAATTTTTAATGTTCAAATCATAATACACAAACTCCAAAAGCTACACACTCAAATTCAGCTACACAAAGCTAATAAATTTCAACTCTCCAATAATGATCACAAGCATCAACCTAAAATTCGCAAATTAAGCCACACACGGCATAAGATACTTCAATCGTCAATTTACAATTCATGAAGAACGTAAACCTTCAATTCACCAATAATGATTAGAAACGTAACCTTACTATTCTTCAACAAGTAACTTTCAATTTTGCATTATGAAATTACAAAACAAAAGTTTTCCTATTTCCAATTTATAATAAGCCAAGAAAAGGCACCTTCATATTTCTAAATATCAAATACAAACGTAAGCTCTTCAAACGCGCCAATTACAGTACTCTTAGCAAAAGTACTTTCAATTTTTAAACAACAAATGATAGGGAGATTCTTGTTTTAAGTTAAGAAATGAATAAGTTTAAATCAGAATTATACCGATTTTTCGTATTCTCAATGTTTTACGAATAAAACACTTTTTAAAGGCTACAGTAGTTACCTACACTTATTATGGAAAACAATCAATTACTAAATTATAAATCACAAACCATTGAGGCATTCCACTATTTCAACTATGATCTATTAATTATCAATCACAAAGCTTAAAAACATTGGTTTTGATCTTACTCCGTCTCGGCACTGGTACCAACAATGCATACGTTTCCAATGTTAAAACACTCTCTCCAGCACGTCTCTAAGTGGCGTATAACAAGCATCAGCAAAAAGTTTTACAAACCACTTGACCATTCTGACCAGTGTGGCAATTTTGAAAACTCATCTGGCATCCATGAACTTCAGTTAGTATGCAATTCTCTCGATATAAACAAATAAAAACAACACATTAAGATCATATTGAAAATTGACAATAGTGTTATCAATCGTAAATTAAACAAACAAAAGTCGTAATCAAATTGAACGAAACACAATGATACCAGAACAATACTACTACAGGTGCGTCGTATCGTTGGCATCCACTGTCTAAAACCGGCGCCGCCGAGACTATGCAAGGAACATTCGACAGCGTCGAACGCTCGGTAGTACACCGCCTCGTGTTGCACCCAATTAAACCTTTGAGGTAGAACCAGTGCGGCATACCAACAAACGTCAGACACACTGACACAGCGTGGCAGCGCCCTAAGAATAAGCAATCGCTCGGTACATGAAATAATAATCCACAATAGTAGAAAAACACTCCACCAGTTAGTCAGGTACATGGATTTAGTGGTTCTCCGGCATTTGCGATGACTCAGGGCTCGAGGTCGCTCCACAATAGGTTTGCAATTTGCAATTATGCACACCTGTACTTGCATGCTTTTCCTTTCAATGCAGTGCAACAATTATCCCAAAAAGTTATGACCCAACAAATTACAAAATCTCTTTTAACAATCACTATTAGTGTGCAACTCTCTTGGTATCAACACAAAGATAACAACAATTAAATTCATATCGAAAATAGACAATAGTTTTGCATACTGCAATTAAGCAGACCCGTACTTACATGATTTTCCATTCAATGCAGTACAAATAATTATCTCAAATAGTTATGACGCAACAAATTACAAAATCTCTTTTAACAATCACTATTAGTGTGCAACTCTCTTGGTATCAACACAAAGACAACAACAATTAAATTCATATCGAAAATAGACAACAATTTTGCATACTGCAATTAAGCAGACCCGTACTTACATGATTTTCCATTCAATGCAGTACACATAACTATCTCAACAAGGTTGGACTCACCAAAATTAAACGATCTCTTTTAAGCATCACTAATACCTTGAAAACAAACAATTTTGATCCCAAGTACCATAATCTCCATAATATGATCTCAAGTACTTCCGTCAGGCAGCGAGGGTTAACATTTTCAGCTGTTTCTTTGTTCTTGGATGTTGCACACGAATTAGATCCCTCTTCTGATATTATAACTCTCAATTTTAAATAACGAATACACAACTGTTTCAACCAATATAGTGAAACCAAATAGAAATATGCAATAACTGCAGTAACTAATATAACGAGAGGATAGCGGTACGGTTGCGCCCATCACGATGGAAAGCCACCACTCGACTGGTCTCCGTGTGGTCCGGCAACGCGTTCCCCACTCTGGTACGCTAGCGTCCCCCACTCTGGGTCGCTGGTGTGTAAAAAATTAAAAATTAAAAATTTAAAAAAATTAAAAATTAAAAATGTTGAACAAAAGATTATTAATAATCTTAAGGGAAGAAAGTTATATTGTACCCCTCTACTTTATTCGGTGTATTCGGTATATATATATATATACCAACGGTAATTTATTTGGGTAGGACGCAGGAAAATAAAATGATCAACTCTTTGTTAATTGCAATATTTCGACTCTTTATTGAGTCTTCATCAGGCAATACTAAAAAAAAACACAAGGAGCACATGGTAACTAAAGTACAAAAAAAAAAAAAAAAATCCACAGCACACTACTTACAACTAAGTTACTCGAGACAGCAAAATGAGGTTTTTAGCAGGACCATTTTACGGTGCGGTGTACAAACATATTAAAACTTAAAACGAGGGACGAAATTCACGTACATCCATTACTGTACAACGTTCACATAGGTATATCGAAGGAAAACGACTGCATCGAAGCAGGATATCAGTTATTTTTTTTATTATTTTCCTCCCCCTTCTTCACCTTTCTTAACCCCATAAGTAACATATCCGAAGGCGTTTACTTTGAAATCAATAATATAAATGTATTTTATGAGTATCTCTGTTTATCTATGTCTATTATCAAAGAGTATATATTACTTAAACCGTCCAAGTCGTTTCTAAAATTTATAGAGTTCTCCGTCATGTTAATGTGGTACATTTCCAAGAAAAGTCTGTTGTTATAATTGTTGTCTACATCTAAAATCTCGATCTTTGTGAAATCAAAGTCATGGCTGTTCTCCATACAGTGTATTGATAATGCACATCTTGTTTTATTTGTGCGACAATCACTTTTATGCAAAGCAATACGGTTTCTTAGCCACTGAGAGGTCACACCAACGTACTTTGCCTGACAATTAGAACATCCAACACAATAAATAAGGTTTGACCTATAACAGTCCGGATCTTGATCTTTTAGCCGACTAAATAAGTTATTAACTTTGTGCGGGTAGTGATGTGCCAATTTTGTGTTTTCCGGAAGTAGTGGTTCAAATATCTTTTTCAAAATTGGCGTTAAACCCGTTATCATTGCCAAACATTTGAATTTTGTATTAACTTCAGGTACCGGGATATCCCTGTTGCCACGTGGATGTCTGTAAGCATTAGTGGAAAATAATATTTTATTCAGTAATTTACCCGGAAACCCATTATTGAGAAAAATTGTTTTTAATTTATTAAGTGCTGAAGGCTGAAATGATGTATTACAAATTTTTGTGATTCTGTTCTTCATCGCTAGAACAGTATTAATTTTGTGACTGAAACTGTGGTTAGAGAAAAAGTGTATGTATCTACCTGAGTACGTTGGCTTAGTGTACCAATCAGTTGCAAATTCCCCGCTTACATTTCGAATCAACTTGCAATCTAAAAAAGGCAAGCAACCACAATCCTCCGATTCCACAGTAAATTGAATGTGGGTGTTGAAATCGTTAAAGGTGTCCAAAATGTGCCCCACTCCATCCTGCGGAACACACGTTACGATATCATCGACAAATTTGAAAATAAAAGGCAGGCGAAACTCAAGCAATGGAATCACATTATCCAAGATGAAATCCATGACTATGACAGCCACAATTGAACTTATTGGTGATCCCATTGGTGTGCCAAACTTTTGTCGGTAAGTCTGATTTTGGAAAGCAAAGTAGGTGTTTGAGAAAATAAATCTTAGAGTTTTTACAAATGAATCTAAAGTAAAATTACAGTTAGCCTTAATCAAGTCCCATTTTGCGGTCACAACGACGACAACAAGTTCTACGTTGGTGTGACCTCTCAGTGGCTAAGAAACCGTATTGCTTTGCATAAAAGTGATTGTCGCACAAATAAAACAAGATGTGCATTATCAATACACTGTATGGAGAACAGCCATGACTTTGATTTCACAAAGATCGAGATTTTAGATGTAGACAACAATTATAACAACAGACTTTTCTTGGAAATGTACCACATTAACATGACGGAGAACTCTATAAATTTTAGAAACGACTTGGACGGTTTAAGTAATATATACTCTTTGATAATAGACATAGATAAACAGAGATACTCATAAAATACATTTATATTATTGATTTCAAAGTAAACGCCTTCGGATATGTTACTTATGGGGTTAAGAAAGGTGAAGAAGGGGGAGGAAAATAATAAAAAAAATAACTGATATCCTGCTTCGATGCAGTCGTTTTCCTTCGATATACCTATGTGAACGTTGTACAGTAATGGATGTACGTGAATTTCGTCCCTCGTTTTAAGTTTTAATATGTTTGTACACCGCACCGTAAAATGGTCCTGCTAAAAACCTCATTTTGCTGTCTCGAGTAACTTAGTTGTAAGTAGTGTGCTGTGGAATTTTTTTTTTTTTTTGTACTTTAGTTACCATGTGCTCCTTGTGTTTTTTTTTAGTATTGCCTGATGAAGACTCAATAAAGAGTCGAAATATTGCAATTAACAAAGAGTTGATCATTTTATTTTCCTGAGATCGTCCTACCCAAATAAATTACCGTTGGTTTTATCTTACATACGATCGAAGAAACGAATATATTTATATATATATATATATATATATATATATATATATATATATATATATATATATATATATATATATATATATATATATATATATATATATATATATATATATATATTTATTTAACTTTAGATTTTCACGATCACTATGTATATATAAAAAGCTTTCGGTCATCTCGTGTACAAAATATTCTTTATTCGCAACGTTTCGACAGACTCACATCTGAAATTATCTAGCGTTTAAAACTAACTACAAAACTTTAAACTATGTCAAACAAACTAGTGTCAAATGTATTCGCCTTCTATTCCTCTATGACGGTTGCCATAGTCGCACGAGCGCGACTGTGTGTCATGGGTCCACTCATGGTAACTGATGAAGCAGCCCTGCCACTGCCCGTCGAAATCACCAACCGTGTATCTTCACGGTGCCTCAGTGTTCTATGACATACAGGGTCGTAACGTACTTCCTCTAGCAGCGGCTTCCAAACACTCGATAAATTAAGCGCGTCATCACGCTTATTTAAGTTGTTCGGCCTTTTTGCAATTTCTATAGCCTCACGTACCACCCGAACCGCTTGTATATTGTCTTTCGAAATTATCTTTGCACTGTCAAAATTAATCTTATGCCCAGTTTCAATTCTATGAGCCGCCAAAGAATTTGCCACTAATTTATGCCTCACAGCCAATTTATGCTCTTCTATCCGCGCACTCACACGTCGGTTCGTCTGGCCGACATACGATTTATTGCACTCTCGGCAGCTAATTTCGTATACACCCTGATTTTCCAAATTTATAATATCCTTGGGTCGAGGTAGAAACGAACCTATACACGTCGCTGTTGTGAAGATCGTTTGAATACCATGTCTTCGCAACTCTCTGGAGATCCTGTCAGTGGTGCCTTTGATATAAGGTAAGCGAACCCGTCGTGTTAACTGATCATCACTCTGTTTGTCGGTATGTTCTTGAGATCTTAAGGCACTATTAATGGAAGTGTTGCTGTATCCATTCCTCTTCAGAACTCGAACTAGTGTCTGCCGCTCCTCTACGGCGTGGTCAGCATCAGTCAGCCGTCTGGATCTAATTGCTAGCGTACGCAACACCGCATTAAGTTGTTGTGGATGGTGATGAGATAGTGCATTCAGGTATCTATTTGTATGGGTAGGTTTTCTGTACACCGTATATCCAAAAGTTAACACAACGGGTTCGCTTACCTTATATCAAAGGCACCACTGACAGGATCTCCAGAGAGTTGCGAAGACATGGTATTCAAACGATCTTCACAACAGCGACGTGTATAGGTTCGTTTCTACCTCGACCCAAGGATATTATAAATTTGGAAAATCAGGGTGTATACGAAATTAGCTGCGGAGTGTGCAATAAATCGTATGTCGGCCAGACGAACCGACGTGTGAGTGCGCGGATAGAAGAGCATAAATTGGCTGTGAGGCATAAATTAGTAGTAAATTCTTTGGCGGCTCATAGAATTGAAACTGGGCATAAGATTAATTTTGACAGTGCAAAGATAATTTCGAAAGTCAATATACAAGCGGTTCGGGTGGTACGTGAGGCTATAGAAATTGCAAAAAGGCCGAACAACTTAAATAAGCGTGATGACGCGCTTAATTTATCGAGTGTTTGGAAGCCGCTGCTAGAGGAAGTACGTTACGACCCTGTATGTCATAGAACACTGAGGCACCGTGAAGATACACGGTTGGTGATTTCGACGGGCAGTGGCAGGGCTGCTTCATCAGTTACCATGAGTGGACCCATGACACGCAGTCGCGCTCGTGCGACTATAGCAACCGTCATAGAGGAATAGAAGGCGAATACATTTGACACTAGTTTGTTTGACATAGTTTAAAGTTTTGTAGTTAGTTTTAAACGCTAGATAATGGCAGATGTGAGTCTGTCAAAACGTTGCGAATAAAGAATATTTTGTACACGAGATGACCGAAAGCTTTATATATATATATATATATATATATATATATATATATATATATAAAGCTTTCGGTCATCTCGTGTACAAAATATATATATATATATATATATATATATATTAAAAACACAACTTTATTTTAGAAATGTTTATTATTATTGGGCACTCTAGGCTTGGTCACATTTAACACTTTAAAACTTATAACTAAAAGTCACAAGGTACAACATATTAAAAATCATTGAATCTGACGTTTCGACACTGTTTGTGTCTTGATCACAGATAGATCACAGTCTATCTGTGATCAAGACACAAACAGTGTCGAAACGTCAGATTCAATGATTTTTAATATGTTGTACCTTGTGACTTTTAGTTATAAGTTTTAAAGTGTTAAATGTGACCAAGCCTAGAGTGCCCAATAATAATAAACATTTCTAAAATAAAGTTGTGTTTTTAATATAATCTACAAGGCTAAAATAAAGTTACACAAAATATATATATATATATATATATATATATATATATATATATATATATATATATATATATATATATAAAGCTTTCGGTCATCTCGTGTACAAAATATTCTTTATTCGCAACGTTTCGACAGACTCACATCTGCCATTATCTAGCGTTTAAAACTAACTACAAAACTTTAAACTATGTCAAACAAACTAGTGTCAAATGTATTCGCCTTCTATTCCTCTATGACGGTTGCTATAGTCGCACGAGCGCGACTGCGTGTCATGGGTCCACTCATGGTAACTGATGAAGCAGCCCTGCCACTGCCCGTCGAAATCACCAACCGTGTATCTTCACGGTGCCTCAGTGTTCTATGACATACAGGGTCGTAACGTACTTCCTCTAGCAGCGGCTTCCAAACACTCGATAAATTACGCGCGTCATCACGCTTATTTAAGTTGTTCGGCCTTTTTGCAATTTCTATAGCATCACGTACCACCCGAACCGCTTGTATATTGTCTTTCGAAATTATCTTTGCACTGTCAAAATTAATCTTATGCCCAGTTTCAATTCTATGAGCCGCCAAAGAATTTACTACTAATTTATGCCTCACAGCCAATTTATGCTCTTCTATCCGCGCACTCAC
Source organism: Melinopterus prodromus (assembly GCA_964023965.1). Classification (NCBI taxonomy): domain Eukaryota; kingdom Metazoa; phylum Arthropoda; class Insecta; order Coleoptera; family Scarabaeidae; genus Melinopterus; species Melinopterus prodromus. The sequence continues at coordinate 121,980 of CAXIES010000042.1, forward strand.
ACGTCGGTTCGTCTGGCCGACATACGATTTATTGCACACTCCGCAGCTAATTTCGTATACACCCTGATTTTCCAAATTTATAATATCCTTGGGTCGAGGTAGAAACGAACCTATACACGTCGCTGTTGTGAAGATCGTTTGAATACCATGTCTTCGCAACTCTCTGGAGATCCTGTCAGTGGTGCCTTTGATATAAGGTAAGCGAACCCGTTGTGTTAACTTTTGGATATACGGTGTACAGAAAACCTACCCATACAAACAGATACCTGAATGCACTATCTCATCACCATCCACAACAACTTAATGCGGTGTTGCGTACGCTAGCAATTAGATCCAGACGGCTGACTGATGCTGACCACGCCGTAGAGGAGCGGCAGACACTAGTTCGAGTTCTGAAGAGGAATGGATACAGCAACACTTCCATTAATAGTGCCTTAAGATCTCAAGAACATACCGACAAACAGAGTGATGATCAGTTAACACGACGGGTTCGCTTACCTTATATCAAAGGCACCACTCACAGGATCTCCAGAGAGTTGCGAAGACATGGTATTCAAACGATCTTCACAACAGCGACGTGTATAGGTTCGTTTCTACCTCGACCCAAGGATATTATAAATTTGGAAAATCAGGGTGGATACGAAATTAGCTGCGGAGTGTGCAATAAATCGTATGTCGGCCAGACGAACCGACGTGTGAGTGCGCGGATAGAAGAGCATAAATTGGCTGTGAGGCATAAATTAGTGGCAAATTCTTTGGCGGCTCATAGAATTGAAACTGGGCATAAGATTAATTTTGACAGTGCAAAGATAATTTCGAAAGACAATATACAAGCGGTTCGGGTGGTACGTGAGGCTATAGAAATTGCAAAAAGGCCGAACAACTTAAATAAGCGTGATGACGCGCTTAATTTATCGAGTGTTTGGAAGCCGCTGCTAGAGGAAGTACGTTACGACCCTGTATGTCATAGAACACTGAGGTACCGTGAAGATACACGGTTGGTGATTTCGACGGGCAGTGGCAGGGCTGCTTCATCAGTTACCATGAGTGGACCCATGACACGCAGTCGCGCTCGTGCGACTATAGCAACCGTCATAGAGGAATAGAAGGCGAATACATTTGACACTAGTTTGTTTGACATAGTTTAAAGTTTTGTAGTTAGTTTTAAACGCTAGATAATGGCAGATGTGAGTCTGTCGAAACGTTGCGAATAAAGAATATTTTGTACACGAGATGACCGAAAGCTTTATATATATATATATATATATATATTTTGTGTAACTTTATTTTACCCTTGTAGATTATATTGAAACACAACTTTATTTTAAAATTGTTTATTATTATTGGGCACTGTAGGCTTGGTCACATTTAACACAATTAAAACTTATAACTAAAAGTCACAAGGTACAACATATTAAAAAATCATTGAATCTTACGTTTCGACACTGTTTGTGTCTTGTTCACAGATAGACTAGATATATATATATATATATATATATATATATATATATATATATATATATATATATATACTAGTAAAAAATTATTCGTCGGGTGCACGATCCAAGGGAGGAAAGAAAGAAAACTCTATTCTTATTTTGCAATATTTCGAAACTATATTTGTTTCTTCTTCAAGCAAATTACTACAACAAATACAAAAAACACCATTACAAATAAAATACTAAAGTTCGATAGTTATATACTCACAACTGAGTTAAATAAAGCCATCAGACATTGGAAATAGACGAAACCATGCGACACAGAACATTTCACAAGAACATCTATAAACGTTGATAGTTACATTGTGACTGGACGGCAAACAAGAACGAATGACAAGTCTCCCACGTGTTTTAACAACACGAGGACAAAAATGTTACCACCAGTTCAGAAAAAGCCAACTGAGGTTTACTGATCTTAAAAACATATTGAAGTCAATTCGTGGGCAGATGTTTTTGATTGGTTAGAGCTCAGCTGGTTGTTGCTTATATTATCAACGTCATTTTTAAAGTTAACTGCATCGTCAGTAGTTTTAATATGAAACATCTCAAGGAATAGCCGACCTTACATAATGCTGCGTTGTGAAACTCGGGGGTACAAATTTTTTTAATTCTGTTTTTCATACCTGTTATTGTGTTTATCTTATGGCTGAATGTGTGGTTTGACAACAAGTTAATATATCTCCCAGAATATGTCGGTTTCGTATACCAATCAGTGACCAACGTGCCACACTCCTTACGCACTACCCTACAATCCAAGAAAGGGATGAAGTTATCAGTCTCAGTCTCCATTGTAAAATGTAAGTTAAAGTCAGTATTTGTTAACAATAGTTTTCCTGTCAAATTAGTAAACAAGCTTTTGTTCTCAACTAACACTAATGTTAATGGCACTAGGAGCATTTTTGATGAACCAGTGCACATTCAGCCGCATTTTTTGAAATTGACTTCGATTCCTATGGTTAGTAATAAATTAATACAAATGTTCACCAGTGTTTTACCTGACAATAAAAAAATAGTGGTTCATTATCCCCATAAAATAGAAAAAGTTTTCACTAGTATTAAGGATCAAGATCCGTTGCTCTATAGATCTAACGTTGTGTATTGCATTAATTGTAATCAGTGTGAGGGCAGATATGTTGGCACTACCTCTCAGTGGCTGAGAAATCGGATTTCACTGCATAAGAGTGATTGTAATACTCGTAAATCGAGATGTGCTTTAGCCAACCACTCCTTGAACCACGGCCACACTTTTGATTTTGACAGTGTTAGGATTTTGGATGTGGAAGCGAATTACTATGGTCGGCTATTTCTTGAGATGTTTCATATTAAAACTACTGACGATGCCGTTAACTTTAAAAATGACGTTGATAATATAAACAACATCTACTCTTTTATTATCCAGCTGAGCTCTAACCAATCAAAAACATCTGCCCACGAATTGTCATCAATATGTTTTTAAGATCAGTAAACCTCAGTTGGCTTTTTCTGAACTGGTGGTAACATTTTTGTCCTCGTGTTGTTAAAACACGTGGGTGACTTGTCATTCGTTCTTGTTTGCCGTCCAGTCACAATGTAACTATCAACGTTTATAGATGTTCTTGTGAAATGTTCTGTGTCGCATGGTTTCGTCTATTTCCAATGTCTGATGGCTTTATTTAACTCAGTTGTGAGTATATAACTATCGAACTTTAGTATTTTATTTGTAATGGTGTTTTTTGTATTTGTTGTAGTAATTTGCTTGAAGAAGAAACAAATATAGTTTCGAAATATTGCAAAATAAGAATAGAGTTTTCTTTCTTTCCTCCCTTGGATCGTGCACCCGACGAATAATTTTTTACTAGTGACTAATTACCGATCGACAAGTTCTTTCTATTTTACGTATATATATATATATAAATGCGACAAGTCTAGCAAGTTTCCATTCGTTCTCTCTCGGTTTTGTGGTTGTATTCGATGCGTTTGTTTTTCGTTTTAACATTTTCAGTGTATCTGTGACCAAGACGCAAATAGCGTCGAAACGTCAGTTTTTAATATGTTCGTCTCGTCGTAAGATTAAGTGAACGTGTAACACAATTTATTATACAAGCCTCTATACCCAAGTAAATTAAACAATTTTTGTAAAAAGTTGTGTGTTTTAATATATTGACAAGGCTAACTATTTTAATTAATTACTATATATATATATATATATATATATATATATACATATATACATAAACCAGTTACTCACTTTGAGTTGTCTTTGTGACGTCAGAAAAGAAACTCTTATTAAAACTTCAAGTAACAATTTCTCTTAATTTAAAACGATGTTTGGTATTTTACGTATGAAGTAGCAATCAGTAGCACCCATAATTTGTAAAATATGACAATTTAAACAGCACAGGAATATACCCTATTGTTTGTCGTACTTTTTTTAAATACTTACTTGAATGTCTCATCGTCTGGACTTTGGGAATATTCATTAGTAGGCTTTCCAGATCTGCTTTCATCATAAGGATAATTTGCGACTAAGTCACCGCCATGCAAATTAGCCGAGAGCACAAATGGAGTTGTCATTATCAGGCGTATCAAAGCTTTCGTTTCGGGTTGAAGCTGCAATTATATAAAACAGGATAAATAACGGGCAGTCATAATTTGCGCTTTACTAGTTTACCGGTTCTTTCAGCCTGCTTATCGTTTGAAGAAGATGATTGTTATGATCTATGTGGTTCTGCTCATTACTAAACATAATCCTGTCCAAGTTCGGAAAATTTCTATTTAAGTCGACCGAATTGTTGTTTGGCCTCCCTATCAGGTAGTCTTTTCCTCCCTAAAAGACAAAAGAAACCATTTAGTCAATTGTCCAGAACAGTTTCTGAGCAATTGGCTTTGTATCCAACCGTGGTATCAAATTCACAATGAACATTCGTAAGGCAGAAGACACGTCGCAGTAATAAGCAACTAGCAATAGGAAAGAGCCAAATATTTTTGCAACATACCGATTTCTTTTAAAGCGATGTCGTTCTAGGTTCGGTATGGACAGACTAACTAGACTAATGTACATAGAGAGGATGATATGGTTCTGTTTCCGATTGCTAGTTGCTTGCTGCTTTGGCATGAATTCTGCCCCAAACGTAGGTCAAAATGTCACATGTTTATAAAAATCTTGTTTTTTATATTTCCGGGTCTATTAATATCATTGTGAATAGGCCGTAATACTTAAAACTATAAAGCGATCAGTCATTAGATTGTCAAGTTAGGATTCTATCACGGGGCCTGTGTGTGCATGTGTGTGCGTGTGTCCGGTTTTGCGGCGAAGATTCCGGAGAAACTACAAAAGGTATAGGAACGAAAGATCAAATATAGAAATTTCATGTTTAAACTTAGAGCTGGAAGACGTTTTGTTCAAAAGGGTCCAAAAGAGTTGGAGGTTTACTCCAGGTCGCATTTTTCATTATCATCAGTTTATGTAATAAACATAACATTAATAAGCGACATCGATAATGTACGTATACATGAAAGAAAATGCATTTCTGCAAAATAATCTTAACAGAGATTAATAATGAAAATTTCAGTTGAATCAGATTTCAATACTTCGTATTGCCTCCTCGAGCCGTAACTATTGCCTGCATATGGCGACCCATGCCACTAATGAGCTCACGAATATCATTTTCTGGAATATTCTGCCATTCTTCCTGAAGTGCCACACGAAGTTCGCTTATTGCGGTTGGTGCAACTGCGCGTCCTCTAACACGACTGCCCAGCATGTCCCAAACATGTTCTATAGGATTTTCATTTGGGGTACATGCAGGCCAGTTGAATTTTCTTAGTCCAACTGTATCCAAGTATTTTGTGACGCACCTTGCAGAATGCGGTCTTGCGTTATCCTGCATCAGAATAAAGCCTGTAACGAAACTCCGTTCGTTATAAAGAAATGCATGTTATTTTGTTAGTAAGAAGTTTTTATGATTGTATAACCTTTTACTTGTGTGCATTTATTTTGGAAAATCCTGTTTTTGTATATTTTTGAACTCGTCTGAACGTTCGATACGTAACTGGTTCCGAGACTGGTTTGATAGGTGATTCTCGTATAGTGTTTTTTAGCCGCCCAGACGTACAGGTTTCGTGAATAGTGGGGGTCGTTTGACGGTATAAAGGCCCGGCCAGTTCATGGTAGAAACATGATGGTATGCTTATATGCATCAGGCGTAGGGGCTGAATGGCACGCCTGGTGTATATGCTACTCAATAGGGATTGTAAAGTGTATTTGATATTTTATCCGTTAGGTGGCGCTGTACTCCAAACTGTTTTTGTTTTGTTTAGATTCGAAATTCGATCCTAAGCAAAGCATTTGAGGCTTTGTGCGTAGCTTCTTTGGACAATCGCGTTGGTTCTTGTGCTATAGGGAAAACCAGGAGAGCTGAAGATTACTCATAGATTTCAGCTGTTATTTTCGACATACGTTACAGATTATTTCTAAATATTGACGCGTGTTGTGAAATAGCATACTTTTCATACGTCTGCTGTATAATTTAAATGGGCAAGACAAAAAAGTACGTCTGTTCTTAGAACCATAAGAACAAATGACAGCGGTAGCAACCTAACCTCCAAATTCGAGCGCGAACGTGTGATGTGAACAAGATGTTTTCGTTGGTATGTTTTCACTTTGCTTCTGTTAAACATTGTAATGATGGATATATAAATTAGATAGGATATTATCACAAATAAATGACAGTATTTTTAATAATTAAATATTAATCTTTAACGAACTACCTAGTAGGCAACCTAATATACACAGCTATATAACCAATCCACGCGGTACGTTCATATCTTGGTTCAAACGATTTTAAGCGATGAGTCAACTTCAGGCTCTCCCGGTTTTGCCTATAGTTTTTCTTTCTACGTTATTTCTGTGTTGCGGTAGTGATTAAATTTTAGACATAGATGTTCTTTTATAGGTAAATTAATATTAAGCCTTATTTAAATCTAATATGTATAACATAACCTTGTTTTTTAGTTTTTGCCGTTTCGTTGTTCTGTTATAGGTAAGCTGATTTTAGTATTGTACACCTTAATTATTTAATTCAAATATAACTACGTTTATATATGTTAGTATTTGTACCGTTCGTAGTTTTAAGTTGCTTTTCTGTTTCTGCTGTTTGTAAATTATAGTTATTTTTATATTGGTAAGTAATAAGGTAGCTCTTATTATTTCATTCTAAATTATATAACTTCTTTATTCAGTTTCAATTTTGCCTTTCCTAGTTTGTAAGTAAAACCAGATGATGCCTGGATGTCAGATGAAAACTTATGCAAACAATGGATAAGTATGTATTGTGTATGATAAGTAGTATTGTGTATTAGTGTGTTTTTTATATTTATATTAAAAGTACATAATGAATTTCTTAGTTTTCTTTATATAAATGATTTTTTTCTAAATACATCGATTGTCCAAGGTAAGTACTACATTTTAAACAGTGCAATATTGGTTGCCTATATAGCAGATGCGTAGTAGAGTACGTAAACTCGTCCAAGGATCGAGCATACCATTATACTTCTCCCATGGGCCAGTTCCCTCTGGAGATCAGTCTATTTTCCTTGGCCCCTTGAATGCTGATAAAATAGCTCAGACACCTCGTCGTTATCCCTTTAAATGCTGATACGAGCCCTTAAGGTATTATGTGATGGCCCTTTGCATACTGTTAATAATACGTCGAACTGCTTACCTCTGCTGGCCGTAGTTGGCGAGGTAGTTTTCCAGATATATGTTTGTTTCCAGATATGTTAGTTTTTTCCAGATAAATGTTTATTTAGTTATATCGATTTCCGACGTCACCGAATCGGGAATATTTTCCCGTCCCATTAACCTGTCTCCTGCATTAATGTTATGCAATAACATTAGCAATAATACCCGAATCCCGCCACCGAAGTAAAATGACCCGTGGTTGATGAGATTTTCTTTTAATCTCTCAAAAATAGATTTGTGAGGTTGTGTTCTTTCTGGATAACGATTGAAGTATGTTTCGGATGCAATTTCAGCATTGTTATTACATTGAATAAAGCCTTCGATCATTTCGTATTTTTCATATGATTAATACGGCATTTCGTAAAGTTTAATTGAAATAAATGTTCAAAAGAATGCAAATTCAATACTTAGGTCACTGATTAGTAGTGTCAAACCACTTGTGACATACGCCTACTCGGAGAAATCTCGAAGACAACAATTATTATTTCTCCGATATATACTAATTTCATGTTATTCAATAAAACATTACTTATTTTAAACCGGCATGGTACATATCGTTGAAAAGGGGAAAGAAGGCTCTATTTATTTCAAACATAGCCAGCTATGGTTTCTCTTTAAAAACACAACTTTATGTTATGCTGGAGACTATGTTCGTCTAAGAAAAGTGGGACGGAATGGGAATCCGGGTGAACCGGCAATGGCTGAACAGACTCAAGTTTGCAGATGACATAGTACTCTTCGGAAAAGACACAACAGAAATAAAAACAATGTTGAAAACACTAATAGAACGAGGAAAGGAAAATGGATTGGAAGTGAATTAAGAAAAAGCTAAGACAATGTACATCAATTGCAGACAGGAAGAGATAATAACCACAAATGGGAAAGAAATCGAAAGGGTAGAACATTTCATATACCTCGGTCAAAAAATTACAACCAACAACCAAGGAGAAGAGATAACAAGGAGGATGGCAATAGGGTGGCAGACGTTTAACAAGTATAAAAATTTATCGAAATCAAAAATCGAAATGGAGAAAAAGAAAAAACTATGGACAATGTGTATACTTCCTGCCATGATATATGGGTGCGAGACCTGGACACTAACATACAAAATAATGAAAAAAATTAGAGTAACCGCGAGAGCAATGCATAGAGCTATGATTGGAATAACAAGGAAGGACAGAAAAACAAAAGAATGGATAAGAGAATAATCACAGATAGAGGACATTGGAAAAATAATAATTGAACGAAAATGGAATTGGGCCGGACAAATTATGAGAGTGAAAGACAACAGATGGACTAAAAGGCTTATCGAATGGTACCCAAGGGATTGGAAAAGAAAGAAAGGAAGACCAACTGCCAGCTTGGAGGACGATTTTAAAAGGTGTTGCGGAGGAGTAACCTGGCATAGGTTACTTGGGACCGAACCGAATGGGCAAGAATGAAGGACATCTACAAAGACGTATGGCTCTATGCAGACTAGGAACCTACAAACTGAAAGTATTTAAAGAACACGTCACAGAAAAGTCGAATACTGTTAAAATCATTAAAATTATTAAAAATGTTGGCTCCCACAATACAATATTGAATTTTAAGAATTAATAATGACATATATATATATATATATATATATTGTGAGGGCCTCAGCTGAATAAAATAGATAGTCTCCAAACTAAAACTCTTTATTCACGTCAACGCTTACATTGACATCTCTGTCAACAATAACTATTTCCACAACAACCTTAAAACTACTTGATTCCAAAACAGACAGTTATTTTATTCTAACAACTCGGCCTCTCCTGACAACAGGGAGTCCTCGACCGGGCTATCTCTCTCGCTCCAATCCTCTGAACTGCTATCTTCTAAGCATACCCACGGTTTGATGCGTTTTGGCGGTAGAATGCCCTCATAACGGCGCTGAGTCGCCTGGCACTCCTATCTAATACCAATTCCATGGAGGACAACTTATTCTTATATGCGACACAGTCCTCCCTGCCAACTCGTTCCAGATCAACATGCGTGTTCAACTTAGTTTGTAGATCATTCATTTTTACAGTCAAACTATACTCCATTTCCATTACCGATTGTGCCAGCTCTTCATTCCGCCTCTCGGCATCTTCCGATCTCTGCAGCAACTCGTTACTCTCCAAACATATCTGTTGTTCCTTCCTAGCGTAATTGTCCTCAGCCTCTTGTAACTTTGTCCTCAGATCCTCCAAGTGACTGAGAATCTCCTGGTTTTGCGATTGTGTAGACCGTTTCTCTTTCTCCAAACTCTGCAAAAATTGTTCCCTTACCAGCAGTTCGCTGCCTGCTTTGATTTTATCGGCCAATTCCTTCTTAACCATTTCAAAGGATTTCTTGAGTGTCTCATGCTTTTGCACGTAGTCCTCCAGACTACGCTTTAAATTCTGCACTTCATCTTCCAATTTATTATTCTTTGTGGTTAATTGGTGAACAGCCTCAATCTGCGTCCTTTCAAGCTCCTCTTTTGCCATCAAAGACCTTTTCATTCTGTCTACTTCGGCCGTACAATCCTCTACGTTCTCCTTCAGATATTTTATCGTATTGTCGTGCTGTTTTTCCTTAGCGCGCAACTTCTTGATTATATTTGAATGTTGCAAGTGCTGTTTTGATAACTTCTCGCCTTCATCCCTTAATTCCTTTATGATCTCGTCCTTCTCAGCCACAATAAAATCGATCTCGCTCCTACTCACCCGCTGCGCCGCTTCTTCCTTATATTCATTCGGTTGCTTCCTGAGGCCGTCCTTTTCGCGAATCGCCTGCTGGAACTTCCGTTCGAGAGCAGAAAGACGTTGCGTGTACTCCTCCGTGACTTGTGAGAGGTTCAAGGATTCCACAACATTGATAGGTCGTCGAGCTGTCTCGTTTTCTGGACATCTTCGAGCAAAATGTCCTAATTTTCTACAACGAAAACATGTTAAATCTTTTTGATTCTCGCCCGTTTTCTCGGGAGCACTGGTGGCAGCAGTTTGTTCGAACTTGTCAGTTCTTTGACCCAAACTCACGTTTCCCGAACCGTTAACAACTCTAGCGCTATACGAATTGCTCGGACTAACATTCATCTCCGGTTGTAACAGCTTCATGTCCGACAATAAATCTTTGCCTGTTTTGTATCTTGCCATAGTAAGTTGAGCTCGTATCGTGAAATTGTCAATTCCACGGATGACATGTGTAATAGTTTCGCTTTCTGTCATGTGTGCCTTCCTCGCCAATCGAAACTTTTCGTAATAATAATCTTCAAAACGCTCACCCTTCGTCCATCTTCGTGCCCGTACACTATCCACTAGCATTGCTATGTCCTCTTTCACAGCAAACATGCTGGACAGTTCGGTTTTGATTTCCTCCCATGTCCTGTTGACTAGATCGGACGAATCATAAAATTTCCGCGCGTTACCCTCCAGTTTGTTAGTCGCAAGAATTCTTATGACACGATCTGGAACTTCGTAAATGGTGACCAAGTCGTCCACTCGTCTAGCCCATTCTTCAACGCTGATCGGCATATTTTCGCCCGTGAATATGGGTATTTGAGCAGCTATCTCCGAATAAGGTACATTAGCAAAACCATCAACGTTTCTGTGTAGACGTATTATTCGATCCTGCTCGTCAATTTTCCTTTGCATGGCTTGCAACATTTGTCGTACGTCTTGTACTGGTACTTCACTACGACTGGCAGATTCCTCCGTTGACTCGGTCTGCATAATAGTTTGTTTACTGCGCGTCTTGCTCATCTGAAATTATGGAAGAATATTCTTCTTCGAATCCCACTTCTGAGAATGTGAGGGCCTCAGCTGAATAAAATAGATAGTCTCCAAACTAAAACTCTTTATTCACGTCAACGCTTACATTGACATCTCTGTCAACAATAACTATTTCCACAACAACCTTAAAACTACTTGATTCCAAAACAGACAGTTATTTTATTCTAACAATATATATATTAAAATAAAACACAACACGATTGCTTAACACCGTGTATTAATTGGGGTTGCTGGCTTAGTCAATTTATCACATTAAAAAGTTAAAATAATACAATACATTGGAGTAACTGACGTTTCGGTGGTGTACTCCACCTTGATCACAGTAAACTAAATACATAGATAATACATATGATCGACGTACCCCTACTGGCAGAATTTATAACTGGTAAGGTCAACACGTGCAATAAAATATGAACATACAAATTTTTAAGTTTTGTTTTGGTTTATAATTAAACTATATGTTTGCATCAAGTTGTTATCGGATCGGTCATTAACCGCGTTACAATTTTTTATTTTATTTCGATTGCTTCGATTACACTCCTGTTACTAAAATTCTTTTCCTTTCGTAGAACTTTTACTTGTTTAAAATCAAATTGATGTCCAGTATCGTTTTGATGTTTTTTTAAAGCTGTGGAATTTTAGGAGTATTTATGCCCTTTTGATCTCTCTTCCAATATTTGCTCGGTTTGGCCTATGTAAACTCCATTACAGTTTTTCCATGGTATTTCGTAAATGCAATGTGACTGTTTAAGCAGTGGTGTGGGTGCTTTTAATTTAGTGAACATTTGTGAGAAATTACTACTGTTTTTGTGTGCAATTTAGGGGCTTTACTATATTTTCTCTGAGAGACCTTTTATATATGGTAATGCAATGTATTTGTCATCCGTAGATGTAGTGTGCATTTGCTTCAATTTCCGTGGTATTTCTTTTTTTATTGTATATGCTTATTCTGTCATTAATTATTCTCTTAGTATAATTTTCTGGATAGTTGTTTTTATGTAATATTCTTTTAACAGTTTCTACAGTTTCTTTTTGGTGTTGAGGACTGGTTAGTTTGATAGCTCGGTCTGCAAGTGCTCTAATTACGCTTATTCTATAAGACATTGGCTGGCATTAATTATAAGCTAGATACCTATGTGAGGAAGTAGGTTTTATGTACCATTTTGTATGTATTTTGTTGGTCTTATGTATTAAGGTGGTATCTAGAAAATTGATTGCACCATCAATATTAACTTCCATCGTGAACTGTAATCTATCACAGTAGCTGTTAAACGTATCTAATACTTCAGTTTCTTTTCCTTTTGGTACTGCTAAAATACAGTCATCGACATATCTTTTAAAAAATGGTATTTCAATCGGAACGGATGAAAGCACTGAACTTTCCAAAACCCCCATCACAATCTGTGCCACAACAGATGAAACAGGGGAACCCATTGCGCAGCCAAAAACTTGTCTATAAAAATTGTATTTATACTGGAAGTAAGTATGTGTTAGTGTTATTTCCACTGCATCTAAAAAGTCTGTTTTTGGTAGAAAAGCATGATCTTCTATTAAATGCCATTTTTCGTTTAATGCATCTTTAGCTAAAGAAATTGGAATATTAGTGTAAAGAGAAACAACATCGAGAGAGATAAGGTGGAATGACTGATCTAATGACACTGTATCAATGAATTGTTTGAAGCACCAGGAATCTTTAATGTAATAATTATTTTCACCTGTTATAATTTGCAAATCATTTGAAATC
>CAXIES010000043.1:0-95711 GCA_964023965.1 Melinopterus prodromus
GTAGCTTTTCCAACCAGCGTTTGTTACGGTTCTCAAGCGGTTTTTTGGTGTTTCTTTAAGGTTTGTTAGACGTTTTTACGGTTCTCAAGCGGTTTTTTAGTGTTTGTTTTAGGTTTCTTAGACGTTTTTATGGTTCTCAAGCGGTTTTTTGGTGTTTCTTTAAGGTTTCTTAGACGTTTTTACGGTTCTCAGGCGGTTTTTTAGTGTTTGTTTAAGGTTTCTTAGACGTTTTTATGGTTTCCAGGCGGTTTTTTAGGGTTTCTTAGTCGTTTTTATGGTTTCTTTACGGCTTTTAAGTCGTTTTATTTATGTCTGTTAGTGGCGGGGTTAATCATATAAGTGAAGATGCAAATAAGATAACAGTGTAAACTGAAGCACATTGTCGAGCAATGGATGAGTCATTTAAACCTACCGTTCGCTAGTTCTGAACATGGTGGCGCTGGTAGTAGCGCGCGGCTTAAAAAAACGGCTATTTATAATTTTCTGCATATATTTATTAATATATTTTATTAATCATACATATTATGCAACATACTTTAGAAACGTATGAGTTCTTTCAAAGCATTTGCTACAAAAATGTTTATTGCAAGTATTGCATATGGTTTTAATTTTTATTGTCGCATTTCTCGCTCGTTTTCTCCCAAGCTCAGTAGAAAGAAAATTATAACACGAAACGCAGTATCTTCTTCTTTCCACTTTGTCCAAAATATGTGCCTTGGATTCCTTCTTGTTATCACTGGCATCTTCATCGGTAGCTAATTCATTTCTTTCTCGTAGTTGCTTGTTACACTTCCGAATATTGTTGGTTAATACTAGCACAGCATTATTTTTTGATATATCTCCGCATTGTTGTCGGTTGTCATTTTTACGACAATCACAGAATGTAGTTCTCCCATTGAAAATCAGGCCCATACTTATATAGTAAGAAGAAACCACTTCTCGTCTTCTTTGTCAGGTTAACTGACACAATTAACGGGTTGTCTGACACAAATCGTCAGTTTGACTGATGCAATCGTTGGTTTTTGTGTCAGGTCACTGTTCTAAGTCAAATAAGAACCGTTTGTTTGAAATCTCATATTTATACCTACTGACATGTGTGAGAAGCAGTGCACACTGTGTTCTGCTTGAATCCATTTAGGCCCGTACTTCTATAATAAGAAGAAACCACTTCTCGTGTTCTTTGTCAGGTCGACTGACACAATTAACGGGTTGTCTGACACAAATCGTCAGGTTGACTGATGCAACCGTTGGTTTTTGTGTCAGTCCACTGTTCTAAATCAAATGATATCCGTTTGTTTGAAATCTCTGATTTATACCTGCTGACATGTGTTAGAAACTGTATACAGAGAGAACCTTTTTCCTTATACTATAATAACCGCTACTTAAGATGCTCTTCCAACAAAAAATTATTTGCCTTAAGCACAGCTAATTTCCTTTTTTTTTCTGAGCTTCTGATTGTTGTTTCTTTAGTATTCATGATTGGTCAGGAACCCGCTTTAGAACTGAGTTGAAACAGTAAACGACGTTAATAACCACGTTAGAACCATTAAAAACCTTAAAAAACCCTAAAAACCGCAACAAACGACTAAAAAACCCATAAACAAACGCTAAAAAGCACGTTAGAAAATAAATAAACCCTAAAACTCGAGTTGAAACAGTAAAGGAACTTTGAAACCCACGTTAGAACCGTTACAAACCTTAAATAAACCAGAATTGAAACAGTAAAAGAACTCCGTTAGAACCGTTAAAAACCTTAAATAAACCCTAAAAACCGAATTGAAACAGTAAAAGAACCCCGTTAGTTCTGCTAAAAACCTTCAGGAAACCGTAAAAACCGAGTTGAAACTGTAAAAAAAAACACGTTAGTACTGCTAAAAAACCTTAAAGAAACCCTAAAAAATCGCTTGAGATGCGTCTATAAAAATTCCTTTGTTTAAATCAATTACATTGTAGTAATTATTTTTATACCTAGTAAGATTATATATTAAGGGCACTCATTACAATAGTACACAATTGCATATTGAAATCAACAGCAACAACTACAATAGTTCCTTAAAGTTATTCAAAATGTTCGCTAGGTGTGTACTTTTAATTTTCCTTTACGATTATCTTTTATATAATTATTGTAGAAATATAATCATAATAGCAACAATTTTCGTGTGACGTTTTCCCTGGAGATTTGATGAATACTTTTAAATAACACCAATCAAAAATTGCTTGGCTCTAATATTTTAATTAAGGAATATGATGATGAAGATGATAGCAAAACAATCAAACATTTTGGTAGTGTGTTACTAGATTTTTATCCAATTATAATTAGCGATTTTAGAAACGGTTTGAATAAAAAGAAGAGTGTATGTAATGATACTCCACGATAAAAATGATATGTAAGAAAAACACTGTGCCTTGCGAGTTAAACAACTTGAGAACCGTAAAAACGTTAAAACACCCAATTGAAACCGCTGAAAACCTTAAAGAAACCCTAAAAACAAAGTTGAAACCGTAAAGAACGTCAAAACCCCTAAACAAACAAACGCTAAAAATCACCAGAGAACCACTAAAGCGACTATACAAAGCAAAAAGTAATCTTAAAAACCGCTAGAGAACCGTAAACACGCTAAAAGAAAATCTGTGTGACGTTTTCCCAACCAGTATTGACAGATAAATCAATCAACTTTAAAAGCAAGAAACGATGTGTATTTTGATAGTGTGTTACTAGATTTTTATCAAATAATTAGTGATTATAGAAACTGTTTGAATAAAAAAAAAAGAAGAGGGTATCAATGATACTAGTCGTATTAACAAAAATTATATGGAAGAAAAAACAGCCTTGTGTGTTAAAGAATGAAAGCGAATCGTAAAACGATATAAAACCACGTTAGAACTGCTAAAAACGACTAAAAAACCCATAAACAAACCCTAAAAACCACTTGAGAACCGTAAGAAAACCTTAAAGAAACCCTAAAAACCACTTGAGAACCGTCAGAAACGGCTAAAAAACCTTAAAGAAACCCTAAAAACTCAAAAACATTAATAACCACGTTAGAACCGTTAAAACGACTAAAAACCATAAATTTAATAAACAAAAGTAACTCATTAAAAAATGATTAGTTTTAGAACAATTATAAAGTTTTTAGTATAGTTCTTTACTGTATTCGGCATTAACTTATAATAACACCATGTAAATATACTCAGGTAACAATATATCTCTAAATACCTAAAAATACTTTTTGCATAATATTAACGAGTGCCATAGAACAAGTCCATACGGAAAAACAACAGCGAAAAACCGTCGTGGTAATTAATTCTTAGTCTGCAGAACAGCTGTGCGTTGAATTGTATGCATTCTAATGGGATGTTGTTACATATAGGGGGAGCCTAGCGATTTAACATTGTTTCTTATGGAAAACAGACACAAATCCTCTCAATATATGCGATCTTTGTGTGCAGAGCTAATAAGCTTCATTCTGATTGGTTGGTGATATACCAGTTAAGTGTACAAATAGCGAGGTTAATCAGTCGTTAGGCTCAGTGTGCCGCGTATGCCGTTGCGAATAGTCGTCAACCCCCGAGCGGTATTTTAATAACTATAGGTTATTCGGTGTGTTTAACAATTTTGATCTCTATTATTATCTATATCGTTAATTGATAGGTAATTAAAAAACTTCGGTTGTATCAGCTAAAATTATATTTATAATCACAAGTAGCATTACTCTACCTGGCACAAAATTGGGTTTTGTTCTATCTCATACGCATTCTAACTAGTTTATAATAGCAATAAAACGAAATGGAGAAATTTAAGATAGAAAAAAATGTCATTAAGAGAGTAAGAAGATTTAATTTAGCGGGTCGCACCATTGAATTTAAACTTAAACCGATCCCTGACAATGTAGAACCTGTAGGTTGGATTAGGGATGGTATTAGGGATATTATTCGTTACGCCATCAAAGATTTGGAACCAACAGATCAAGTTGGTTTCAGCTTTTGTAGCAAACATTTCGAAAAGGGTACCGGGTGGGTTAGGTTTCAAGAAGCCTCCAAGATTAATATCGATGATGTTTGGGGAGTTCTTAATGGAATTTTCCAATCAAATTCTAGCGGCTTAAACACAGACACATTCTGCTTTGGTGTAACTTCTGTCAAAATCCCTGCTGGAAAAGGAAAAAGGTGCACAAAATACAACAGCTTTGAAGAGGAATCTAGAAAACGTAGAGGTATCGTAGTGATTAATAACAATGATAATTTATGTTTACCTCGGGCATTAGTTGTGGCAATAGCGCACATCATGAAAGACCCCAATTATGAAGCTATAAGACGAGATATCAGAAAAGAGCAGACAACTCGTGCTAGAGACATGATAAGAGAAATTGGTATTCTTATTCCCGAAGATGGTTGTGGTATTCCTGAACTTCAATCTTTTCAGACCTATTTAAAAGATTATAAAATTACTGTTTACACTTATGCCAACAAAGGCCGAGATGTGATGTTTAAGGGGACCGATGCTCCACACAAACTTAATTTACTGTTTCATAATGGGCACTTCAATGTGATTACCTCTCTAACTGCAGCTTTCGCATGTGGTTACTTCTGTGAAGAATGCAATGTTCCTTACAATACTAAACACGATCATAGGTGTGGTGGAGTATGCATATCTTGTCAGCAAGTACCATTGTGCATTGAAGAATGCAAAATTAAATGTCGAGAGTGTCTTAGAACCTTTAAAAGTAAGAATTGTTACGACAACCACAAAAGTAAAGGTGTAAACGGGGGAGCTAGTGTTTGTGAAGCGATTCGTCTGTGCCCAGATTGCCTAAAAACTGTAAAAACCAATAGAGAACATATTTGTGGTGAAATTTATTGTAAGATCTGTCAGAAACATCAGCCTCAAACACATCAATGTTATATGCGTCCTGATCATGGTAAACCGAAGTTGAAAGACTTTCTGTTTGTTTTTTACGATTTAGAAACAACTCAAGAAAAATTATTAGATGATGGGTCATTGCTTCACGCACCAAATTTATGTGTATTCAAAACATGCTGCGATATTTGTTTCAATTCAAATGATAACACATGTTCTAAATGTGGAGATAGAATCTGCAATGATAGAGTCCGCATATCTTCCAGTGAAAAGCATAACTTTTTAAAAAAGGGCCCTATCGGATGGTTTATGAATTTTGTTCTATCCTACAGACAACAGTATCAAACAGTTGTGGTTATAGCGCACAATGGTCAAGGTTTCGATCATCAATTTTTATTGAACTATATAATTACTAAAACCGATTTAACACCAGAGTTAATAATGCGTGGAACAAAACTGATTCAAATGAAACTTGGAAATGTAAAATTTATAGATAGTTTAAATTATTTTCCTATGGCTCTTGCAAAATTACCAAAAGCATTTGGTTTACCCAACAGCTTTAAAAAGGGGTATTTCCCGCACTTATTTAATACGAATGAAAACAAAAGTTACATTGGCCCTTTGCCAGCTGTCGAGTACTATAGTCCAGATACCATGATGGGAACAGATGATCCTACAGAAAAGGATGAAAGAAAGTTGTTTTTGGAATGGTATGAACAACACAAGACAGATCAGTTTGATTTTCAAAAAGAGCTCGTAGATTATTGCGTATCAGACGTTGAAATATTAACGCAAGCGAGTATGAAATTTCGGGAACAAATGTTAGCAACCTCTAACGTATGTCCTTTCTTAGAAAGTTGCACTATTGCTTCTACTTGCAATCGGGTGTTCAGAAGAAATTTTTTACAACCTGATACGATAGGATTAATTCCAAAAGCAGGGTATAGATGGAGAGATAATCAGTCACAAATTGCAACGCAGTGGCTAGTATGGGAAGAATACACGCGTAATATAGATATAATTCATGCAGCAAAAGAGAGAGAGAATATTTTAGGAGGAATTAAAGTTGATGGGTACTGTAAAGAAACGAATCAAGTGTTCCAATTTCAAGGTTGCTATTTTCACGGCCACGACGTCTGTCAGAAAATTAATCGTAATACTCCCCTGCACGATAATTCAAATGAAACACTCAATACGCGATTAGAATCGACAATAGCAAAGACAACCCGTCTTAGAGAATTAGGCTACGAAGTCATTGAAATGTGGGAATGTACATTCAGGAAGTTGCTTTCTACAGATATTAACATGTGCCATTATACAGAAAATCATTATCTCGTTACTGCATCTCCTCTTAATCCCCGAGACGCGTTCTTAGGTGGACGAACAGGTAATTGTAAAACTTACTATGACTGCAAGCCAGGAGAGAAAATTAAATATGTGGACATTTGTAGTCTATATCCATACATTTGCAAATACGGTAAATTTCCAATCGGGCATCCTACTGTATTTGTGGGCGATAAGAACTGTTCAGCATTAAATTTAAACGACACAGACGGGATAATTAAGTGTACCATACTACCACCTCAGCAGTTGTATCATCCGGTGTTGCCTGTGAAGATGAACGAAAAACTAATGTTTGTATTGTGTAGAAGTTGCGGGAAAAGCTTAAATAACGATGAGTGCGAGCACAACGACGAGGATAGGGCATTGTCAGGGACATGGGTCATCGATGAAGTAAGAAAGGCTATTGAAGTGGGTTATAAAGTTTTGAAAATTGATGAAATATGGAAATATAAATGCGAACAATACGACCCTTTACTAAAAACAGGTGGCTTATTCACAGAAATGATGAATGCCTTTATCAAAATTAAACAAGAGGCAACTGGGTGGCCTTACACATGCGTTACCGAAGAAGAGAGGAATACATATATTGATGAATTTTTTGATAAGGAAGGCGTAAAACTTGAATTTAATAATATCACCAGTAATCCAGGTTTGCGATCTTTAGCAAAGCTAATGCTTAACTCCTTTTGGGGGAAGCTTGGGCAACGAGAAAACCAACCAAAGACCGCCATTATTAACAACCCGGAACATTTTTTTAGTCTTTTAACGAATCCATCAATAATTGTAAACGGCGTATTACCAGTAAACGATAACGTGGTAATTATCAATTACGAATATAAAGAGGAAGCATGCGATTCTCTTAGCACGGTAAACGTTTGTCTTGCTTCATATACTACTTCACAAGCAAGAATTAAATTATACAGCTATCTCGAAATGTTAGGAGAGAGGGTATTGTATTATGACACCGATTCTGTTATATACGTATCTAGAGATGGAGATGAGGAAGTGCCTGTAGGAAACTTTCTTGGTGAAATGACGGATGAATTGGAAACGTATGGAAGTGACAGCTACATAACGAAGTTCGCATCTGGTGGCCCCAAAAATTACGCCTACGAAGTGTATTCTACAAACAGCGATTCTTTAAAGACAATTGTAAAGGTGAAAGGAATTAGGGTTAATTATCAAACATCGAAACTTATTAATTTTGACAAGATACGGGAGATGATAATTAATGACTCTTCAGAGGTTGAAATTGTTTCAAAAAACATTAGGAGAAATAAATATCATGAAGTAATGACGAAGGAGGAAACGAAAAGATATCGACCGAATTCAACGAAGAGAATATTTAGAGACGATTTTGACTCGACCCCGTATGGATATAAAAAGCAACGCCTTCTCTAATGGATCATTTTTTTGTGTATTGAATATATATTTTAATAAAATATCATGTATTTTAGGATGGTTGTTTTATTTTCCTGTGTTTTTACTCTTAACAATAAGTAAGAAGTATAGGTAAGTAAGTTTTTTTTTTTTATTAATGGTATAATTATTATATAATTGTATATATGATATAATAGTGAATCAGTTAGTATTTAAAAAAAAAAGGCTGCTAACTCTGATCAATACTTTTCGCATTCCTTAAAAAGCGTTTCATTTACACCATCGTTAATATTCACCTGTCTGCAATTTCAGTATATGGTGCAATGCTAACTTATAAATCATGTACCTATAGAGGGTATAACTTATGTGGTTCTTGTACTCGTCTTAAACAATGTCTTGGTCGCGGACGCATATTAATTAATTAACACTCATTTAACTTTACTATGGAGTTATTTAATATATACAGAAATTTTTTATTATTAAAATTCACACCATACTTCACACATAACTGCACACACTAGCAAAAGTGGCCATCGTAATATGCGGGTACCACCATATAAATCTGATATTCATTAGTTTGTACCCCTCTGCAATTTCACCATATGGTACAAAGCTAGTAAACACGATCAATACTTCTCCTTTAAAAAAAGCGACCCCATCATCTATAAGGTAAAATTGATTATAACGTAAAACGCCTTTGGTGCGAACGTTGGCAGTACTGGAAATAACATAGCAGAGTCTCAAAACAAAATATCACGCACCTAAACTATGAGCAGCTTGAGACGTTACACGTTAGATGGAGCCACTAGATTACCGGTATAGTAGATCATTACAAATGTTGGCAGTACTGGAAATAACATAGCAGAGTCTCAAACCAAAATATTACGCTCCTAACCTATGAACAACCAGAGACGTTAGATGGCGCCACTAATTGCCGATAAAGTAGAGCGGACCCAATCAAGCGTACCTCGGCCGGTATAGTAGAGCTGATGGGAGTTGGAATACTTCCTTTTGATTGGTCGAAAAACAAAATGGCTTTGCTCCTGATTGGCCGAGAATATGTAAAGAGGACTAGAAGATAAAGAAAGTTATATTGTGCTAGGGTGCATATTAATTAATACTCATCGAGATAAAAACAAAATGGCTACCAGTTAGTGATTGGTCGAAGTTATAAATACACCCGTAATATACTAATTGCTCGAGAGCGTGGCTTAAAACAAAATGGCCGCCCGACTTTATAAAAAACAAAATGGCTGCCCCTAATATAGTAATTGTTCGAGGGCGTTGCTTAAAACAAAATGGCCGCCCGACTTTATAAAAAACAAAATGGCTGCCCCTTGTTCGAGGGCGTTGCTTAAAACAAAATGGCCGCCCGACCGAAAACAAAATGGCTGCCAGTTGCTCGAGGGCGTTGCTCCTGATTGGCCGTAAAAACAAAATGGCTGATCCTGATTGGTCGATGGGCGTGGCCTAAAAAGGGGTGGGGAAATACTGGCTCCTGATTGGTCGGTGGGCGTGGCCTAAAAAGTGGTGGGGGAAATACTGGCTCCTGATTGGTCGGTGGGCGTGGCCTAAAAAGTGGTGGGGGTAAAAGGGGCGGGGCGCCGGAATCGTCCTAGTTCCTACTAAATTCATTTCCGTAATAGAGTACCGCACCATGTCACACAAATCCTTATTACCGTAGCATCTTTAACAAATTCATTACAGTGGCAAGAATATTGAATTTTATATTTAGCGCCCCTGACGGTTCGGGACCAAAACCAGTATTTAATAAACTACAAATTAATTAATTAATTACCGTAGTAAGAATATAGTATTTGAACTTTAGAGTAGTCTTGACCATGGGACCCAACGAGAGCGGAAGAGTTTTAGCACTTAGACGATCAATTTTTTCAAGAGACTAATTATGAATTCTTCGAATATTTTCAGTGGATAATTTTTTTATGGGATTCTATTCTGCGAAGATTGAGTGCGCAAACAAAAGTCTGGATTCCTAGTATGAAAAATTAATTATTTAATTCTATTTACATGTTACAAATTTAGATTTTTAACTGTTTTTTAATTGTTTTGGATTGTTATTTTGTATTTCTTAAAAATATTTATTTATTGCATTAGATGCATCTAGATACTTATATTAAATTTAGTTGAAAAAAAGTCAATACCTTACCTATTATAGTTAAGTACCTATCTTTTAACATTTTTAACATACCATGTGGTATAAACATCAGCGCCGGATTTAAGGGAGGGCTGACTGGGCTGCAACCCAGGGGCCCCCACCAAAAAGGGGCCCCCACCAAAATGTAACAACACATATATGTATATTAAAAATATTACTGCACAGGTGACCAAAAATAAAACCAGCACCAAAGTTTTAACACTTCTATTGAAATCATGTGTATAAAGTACAGGGGTGATCTAAAATGACGAAGGACAGGTTGAATTTCCATCCACATTGAATAATTTGATGTTGGTAATGTTTGCAAATGACAGCTATTATTTTTGTTCAGTGGCGTACGTATTCGTTCTTGTATAGGGATTCTTAGGTAATCGTATAAATTGAAACAATGAGGGTTTGGAAGTCTTTTAGCCTTGGTAAAGACATTGGACATGAATAAAACTTTAACAAGACAGCATATTTTAAAACTAGTGTGTAATTCATAAATACAATATGTATAAAAATAAATTTTCAAATATAATAAAAATAATATACCAAATAATAAAATCCTCCCATATGTACACAAATGAAAATAACCCATTATTAGATATTTAGTCAAATAAAAAACATCTCTCATAGCTTAAATCAAATAAAATAATATAGTATTTATTACAAATTAAATCCCGAAGAGATATCATAACCTGTATGGCATACCATCTTAGTAACACTAAATACGTGGCGGGAAATTCAAACTGTTCTTCATCATTTTAGATCACCCGTTAGAGTGATCTATTTGAGCGGGCAGTCCTGAATTTTGATCACATGTCCCGACTGATAAAACGTCCCGAATTTTACCCTTTTACGAAAATGAGCTTCATTTATAATAATAATAATAATAATAATCCACGCCTTAACATCCCCCAACAGCTTTCGCCACTACGGGGGCATCGGCAGGCCCGAATTATCACTATTATGGCCCGCGTCTGTGGCACGTCTTAAGTTGTTTGGCTTTCAGCATTCGCCGTGGAGTAAAGGAAAACCACAGAAAAACCTTTACTCTGAAAGCAGGGCGTTGGATTCGAACCAACGTCCCCCAGACTGATAGCCAAGTGCGCTACCACTCGACCACAGTCGTGGCGGGAAATTCAAACTGTTCTTCATCATTTTAGATCACCCGTTAGAGTGATCTATTTGAGCGGGCAGTCCTGAATTTTGATCACATGTCCCGACTGATAAAACGTCCCGAATTTTACCCTTTTACGAAAATGAGCTTCATTTATAACAACAGATTAGCATATTTACTTGGTAGCCTAAATAGTAAAAACTCATTAACTTTTATGTGGAAAAACAAAAATATACAAAAAATGAAGAATCGACTATATATTCCTTAGAAGAACAGAACTGCTGTAAGTAGGTATATAGAAATTCTAGTCACGATTGACCAAATTCTATATTAAATCTTGTTGACAATATACTGTCTTTGCGTTCATGATTGTATTACATAGAAAAATGGTATTTCTAGTAATAGACATGCAGCACATGATTAATCTGTTTTTGTAATTTAGTCGAACCGATTTTAATTGATTTTAAATTTGGTAAAAAATAGTTAAAAAACAAAAAATCTACTGAAAACCACCTGCACTACTCCACATAAAACAAAACTGAAAATTGTATTATCAGGTTGCAATTCAAATAAAAACAATTATTAACTTCATTGGGTCTGAAAAACCATATTTCACTCATATTTTTAGACGTTCTTCTTAAATCTATAAAAAGACTTATGCTATGAATAAATAGTACACAACCGAAAATCCAATGCAATTTAAGAAAAAAAGTCCGTTATTGGAAATCAGTGGAAAAAAGGTCGGATAGAACATTTGTTTTGCTTAGTTTTTTACAATATAAGATTGTTCAGTCATATTTTCTTTATTATTTCTGTATCTACCACAATGCACAACTAACTATTGGAACCTATGACATGTTATCTTCTTTATCTCAATACGTATTCTTAAAAAATAATCTAAAAAGAACTATAAAATTAAAGAAGAACAAACATTGACTAAGAAAGCTAGCTTCAAGTTTCTTTCATTTTCTTGTACCTGTTTTTCCATGTTGACAACGATGATGGAATAACTACTTAAGATGCAAATTTGTTGTTTCAACTATTCAAAATATATTATATACCCCCCCCCCCCCTCGGAATCTCAGCGTCCGCCCTTCGAGTATTAAAACGTTGTCACCCCAGTGTAAAGTTGCGAAGTATATTTGACATTTTAGGTGTTTACAATGCAAAATTATGGCATCAAGTAATGTTCTTATATGTTTAAGGATCACTGGTGCTTGTTTTCGAGAGCCCCACAGCTTTTGTACTTAAGGGCCCCCACAGCTATTTTTGGGAAGGGCCCCCATAGCTTTTCAGCTCAGGGGCCCCCACAGTCCTAAATCCGGCACTGATAAGTTTCATCTGCAACAATCTCACCACAACAGTTCTATTAAAGATGTGATTGAACTATATATGTACATTGTGCGTGTTATTTATTCATATTATATCCAAAAGAAAAGTCATTAGCTGCTTTAAAAATTTAAAGAGTCCACATAAGAGAAGATTGTGTACAGACAACAAAAGATGTCCTAGTTGGCTATCGTATTCTCACAATTTTTAAGCGAAACAAAGGAACAGAAACGGTTGTGTTATTTTCTAGGGATAAATGTTCATTGCCTCTCGGTTCTTGGATTAAGAACTTTACATATTAGAAATCTTGGATTAAGAACTTTACATATAAGAAATCTGCTATAAGTAAACATTGACTAACTTTTTACTAAAAAAACTCAGCCACTTAAACGTTGATACCGAGTGCACATGTACTAACTAGGCGGGTACACGTGGCCTCAGTGGTATATACAATAGGACAAATATATATTTGTATATTACAAAATCATCTTTGACACCTCTTACGTTTGAATCCGACAATCCAACAAAACTATTTTTATTTTTATAATTAAATTTAAAAAGTTGCGATTTTGACATTTTTTGTTTTCTTCAAATAAATAATTTTCAGCAAATTTTAGAAATCTAATGACATCCATAATAGCTTTTATTTGTGTTAGTGTGAGGAGAGACACTTTTATTTAAAAGAAAAAATCTGGTTAAAAGCTTCCCCTGGTTCTTGCCTCTTCTGTCTCTCGTAGTTCTGAACCAGGTTTAGTTTACAATAGTAGTTGTATGTTGTATGATTTCGTGGCTCCAGCGTCTCCGTTGTCGACCTCTTTCAACTATCCGTTTTTTAGATAATTTAACAAAAAGTTTCTATGGATATAAGAAAACTGAGTTTTTGGACGTTTATGAGGAACTTCTTCTCTACCAATATAATTTAACTCATAACTATGGTAGTTCCAGCAATTTAATTATATTTATATAAAGGGACCCCCGCGACGAGCTGCCACCAAATGTAATGAGAGATTGAAAATTTGTGGACTTATATTGTTCGACACGATCATCTCAACTAAAATATTTTTAGTTTTCGGTTACACCGGAACCGATGTCAACTTTTATATTTCAAATGGAAAACCCTGTATTTTATCGCAATTTTTAAATCTTCATCAAATTTTAGATCAATTTTACGTTACATTCCTTATACTTAACATGCGTCATTTTTGAGATATTATTTTTTTTCATTGAAATGTGACAGCTGTACGGTTACATTCAATTACTTATAAATTATCCCATGTGACCGTTGGAAAAAAGTCGTACGGCAAAATTGTTATAATGGTAACGTATTAACGACAAATCGGTAGAACTCTTCTAAAAGTTATACAGCTGTTCAAATTATAACATCAAAGTTGAATTCGAAAAAAGCACTAAAATTAGTTTATTTTCAAATGGCAACCCTAACATATGAATACATTTCTCAATTCAATGGAAAATTTTAGATCAACTTTGTGTAGAATGTCCTATAGTTAAAATGTGCTTGTACCCACTGAAATCGATTTTTAAACATCGCAGTAGAAATTGCAAATATTGCCAAATCTCGATTGCGTTTGAAAATAACTGAACAATTTGGAATAACCAGAACTTTGTTAAACAAGTCATTTTTTATTATAATTAATTTAGTAATTATAAAATTATAAGCCTACAATAAAATACAATATTAAAAATAAAGCAAAATCGTAAATTAAGTACAAATTAAAGTAAATTAAGTATTAAGTAATAAAGAACTGCTTAATTCTATTTCAGTAACTGTTCAAAAACATTGCCGTATTCCGCTAAACATGCTTCAATTATTTTTAACATATTATTGTTGGTGGTGTCCCCGATAGAGTTAGCACGTAACCCATCAGTTATTGGGTCCTTAATAATTGGGTGGTTTCAAATGGACGGTGCTCCAGCGCACATAACTGAGGCTTGCTTAACGAGATGTTGGACGATCGGTGGATTGCGGTTAATGGGTCATACAAATATCCACCGTGTTCCCCCGACTTGATGCCAATGGAATTTTTCATTGGGGAGCTATTAAAGACGTTGTTTATGAGGACCCAATAATTGATAAGAAGAACATGAAAGATAGAGTTTGAACTGCTTCCAATGGGTTATATGCTAAGTCAATCAGGGACGCCACCAACAATAATAATATGTTAAAAAGAATTGAAGCGTGTTTAGCGGAAAACGGCAACGTTTTTGAACAGTTACTGAAATTGAACTAAGCAGTTTTTAAATTTATTTTACAATTTTGTTTCATTTCTAATATTGTGTTTTATTGTAGGCTTATAATTTTATAAGTAATAAAAACACAAAAAAATAACACAACATGACTGTTGTATACAAAAATACAAATGACATTTGACATATGTTGTCCAAATGGAACTCATGACCCCAATTTGATACTGTTTTATAGGCATACTAATCTTAAATACTTGCACGAACGATAATTTTTTTATAATAGTATGTAAAATTTTTTATTACAATAAATTTTAGCTAAAACACCAATAAAATTCGATTAACTACTAGCTACTAATGTATACACCAGTTAAAAGCAATTATTTAATGAATACATAATAAGCATCAGTTCTTCATTATCTGGCGTTTAATACAAAGGTCAAACAGTGTCTAATATAAATACTGGGTGCCTGTGTACTGGCTCAGACGCTCAGTACTATCGTCCTATAATATAAAAGACAGTATTGATCAATCATGCAGAATGTATCAGTATGCATTTTGATGCATACACCAATTTACGGTAAACATGAGTAAATTTTGTTGTTTCTGTAATTGAAATTATCTATATCTCGGAGGGTTCTTTTCCTCGATCAAAACCGCCTTTTCTTGTCGCCTTTTCTGAATGGAAGATGTCGTTTATGAAATAAATAAAGACGCTGTATATTAATGACAATTATGGACAAATTCTTGACAAATACAAGATAATCTGGGAAATACCTTGATTGCGTTTATCTTTGCAGTTGAAAGAGTTCATGTACGAAATCATAGCGCCGGACTTTGTCCGGCCCTGTACATACTACAGTAAAAAGATAAAAATTGCTGCCTTGTTACTACGGATTGTTGTTTGGCAAGTGCTGTTGTGAAGACGATATATACGACATGATTCGTTTTATAGTGTTTTGTTTCTGTCTAGCTACATTATTATTAGTATATTATAGCATCGCAGCAGATGTAAAAACAGTACCCTGTGGTAGGTAAACATTAATTTCTTACCTTCTAGTTATATTCAAAGTATTTAGAAATTAGAAACTATTTCAATTTCATTCATCTTTTTTTTTTAAACATTTACTCATTTTGTTCATTCATAAACATACATGATACACTATACAAAATACATCAATACAAATATATACTGCACAGTCAGGTATCAAGTTGTCTGTCTTCCCTCAATCCTCGCCTCGGGATCCGGACGGTGTCCTTTCTCGGGTTAACAGTGGTAAGGGTTCAAAGTTGTTTACTTAGTGAAACTGGTCAGCTTCGGGCTCTCACGTCTTGTTTTTCAGTATTACTTTGATTTTAGCTTTAAAGCCTTCGTATGTCATGTTCTTCATGTCATTAGGCAGTGAGTTGTAAAGCGCTATATCTGTGGTTTTCAAAATTGGTGCACATCTGCTTGTTCGGTGTTTTTGTATTCTAATATGTGTTATTGTTCTTGTTCTATGGCTATGTACTTCATTAGACTTAGTGAGTTTCATTTTGGTCTTTATAGTTTTGTTTTGTAGTCTGTTGATGAGTAACATTTTGTTTAGGGTTATTCTTTGTTGTAGTGTGAGCTCATTAGTGTGCTTGTGTACTTCGATTGTTGGTGTGTTTCTATCAATATTGTGTAGTATTTTTAACATTTTGTTTTGTTGTCTTTGAAGTTTATTTATGTTAGCTTTTGTGGTGTCACTCCATACGTTTATTAAGTAATTTATATTTGATGTGTACAGACTGTTGTAAATTGGCAGTTTTAAGTAGGAAGGTATTATTGCTCTTGTTTTGTAGAAGGCAGCTATACTTTTGGCATTGTTTCCCATTAATTTATTGATGTGTGTCTTCCATGACAAATTCTCCTGTATGGTTATTCCAAGGTATTTTATTTCTGACTTTTGTTGTATTGTGGTGCCGTTTATTTGAATATTCAGTTGTATTTTGTCTTTTTTGTTTGTAAATATAAGGTATTCGGTTTTCTTTTCGTTTATGGTTAACAAGTTTCTACCAAACCATTCCTCCATCTTTGGTAAGTCTTCGTCGATATGCTTTGTAGACTCTCTCTGGTTTTTGCCGAGTACATGATGCATGTATCATCGGCATACATGTAGACGGTTCCATTTAGCGGTATGTTTAGCAGGTCATTCGTGTATAGAATGAACATTGTAAGCGGTAGAATTCCTCCCTGGGGGATGCCGTATTCTGCTATTTTTGTACCACTATATTGTCCTTGGATTCTTGTTACCTGCGGGCGTTCGTGTAGGTAGGTTTCTAGGAGAGTGTAAACTTTTCCTCTTGTGCCTATTGACTGGAGTTTGGACATTAGAATTTCTTTTGAGATTGTGTCAAAAGCCTTTTTTAGGTCGACAAACATACACACCACGATTTGTCTATTGTCTATTTTGCCCTTTATGTCGCTAATTAGGTCGCACACTGCTGTTGCTGTGCCGGAGTTTCTTTGATAAGCATATTGTTGTTTGCTGATGATATTGTTGTTTTTTATATGTTCATTAAGTCTGTTGTGGATGACTTTTTGTAACAATTTGCTGAAACTTGTGGTTAATGAAATGGGTCTGTAGTTTTCTACTTTGTTTTTGTCTCCACATTTGAATATTGGTGTGATAATTGTTTGTTTAAGATATCTTGGGAATATTCCTTCGTGTATCACTTTGTTGGTCAGTTTGGTTAGCACGGGTGTTAATGCAGTTTTGTTTTCCTTTATGAGGTTTGTTGTTGTGTTGTCAATTCCTGGTGCTTTGTTTAGTTTTAGTTTGTCGATTATCTCTCCGATTTCTTCTTCGTTTGTTTCATATAGTACTGCATCTGGGTATCTATTTTGTGTTTCTTGTTTATATATTCTTTTGTGTATCGCTATTTGTTTTTCAGCAAGGTCTTTCCCTATATTTGCGAAGTAGTTATTTATTTCGTTTGCTATGTCTTCCCTGTTAAGCAGAATTTGGTCATCGGTTGTTATCTGGTCAATAGTTGTGGTTTTATTTTTGACTTTTATTTGCGAATTTATGATTTCCCATAGTTTACGCTGGTTATTTTTGTGTGTTTTTAACAGTTTTTGATAATATATCATTTTAGCATTTTTTATTACTTTTTTCGTTGATTGTTTTTTCTGGTGGTATGTTTCTCTTAAAAAGTTATTTTGGGGATTTCTTCTATGTCGCTTGTGTAATCTGTTTCGCTCTTTAATCTCTTCTATCACCTTCTCTGTTATCCAGTCGTTACCCTCTCGCTTTCTTATTTTTTTCTTTGTTTGGTTTTTTCTCGTTGTTGCTTCCACAATTTTAGATAGTTCTTCAAAACTATCGATACTGTGTAGGGTAAGCTTCTGTATGTCCTTATTGTTTTTTATTTTGTCTGTTTGTATGTATTCGTAAGTGTGATAAGTTGGTTTTGGCTTATCAGTATTAATTGTGGTAATTATAACATTGTGATCGGATAGGTCAGAGCATATAATTTTGATTTTTTCAATTTTGTCTGATATATTTGCTAAGACATGATCAATTATGGTATGATTTCCGTTAGGATTTCTTCGTGTATAATTTTTCCTTGATGTTTTGTTTATTATTTTTTAGTCATTCTCGGTTAGAATCATTTTATAGTCTCTTTTATTTCGTTTTTTTCTTTTATATTTATATTAATATCTCCAATTATTATATGCGGTTTTCTACGGTTTAATATGTTATTTTTGAATACATGTTTAGTCGTGTTGTAGTGTATGTTGGGTGGTCTGTATACTAAGGTGATGGCAGTGTTGTAGGGTTTCAGTGTTATTTTTAGTATTTCTACTCCTTGTATACTGTTCTTTGTGTTGGTTTCATATTCTATGTTATTTTTTATATAAATCGCCAGACCTCCACCACGCGTGCTTCTGGATAAATATTCCGCATTGTAGTTATCTAGTGCATACATTTGCTCATCGCTCGGAGTAAGCCATGTTTCCGTTAGACCTATTATGTCTGGTTTGTGTAATTTTGATATTATTTCTAGTTCGCTCATTTTATTTTTAAGACTTCTGATGTTGTGTAAGTATACAGTGTAGTGACTCATTACAATTTCTAGTTTATTTTATTGTTTTGTTTTACTATTGTTGTTGTTTTATTGTAACTTGTCTATGTCTCCTGTGCTGTTTATTTTTATTCTCCTGTCGCCTTTTTTCTTTCTCATATAGACGTTTCCATCTATTGTCCAAGCATATGCGTAGTTCTTGTCTTTCTTTGCTTGTCGGCAATTGAAGAATAGGCTGGCAGTTTGCACTGTCAGCTGTTCGTTTATGTAGATATCTTTCTTTCCCTTTAATCCGCATTCATCTGTTTTAATTGATTTAATGGCTTTCCTGCTTTCCAGTATTTTGTCTTTGCTCGTCTTATTTGACAATTCGACAACAATTGATCCGCACTCCTGCCTTCCTGGCTTTCGTTTGCATGATACAACTTCTGTTTTATCCAATTTAATATGTAGGCCTTGCATCACCTTTTCAACGATCTCTTCAACTTTTTCAACACCATTTCCTTCTGCTTGTTGCTCTATCCCAGTTATCATGATGTTGTTTTTAATTTTTTCTTTTTCGTTGTGTTTTATGGTATCTTCCAGTATCTTGATTCTCTCCTTCATAGCTTCTTTCTCCTTTTTTTCCTCCTTGATCATCTTCCAAAGATCTTTGTTCTCTTTCTGAATTTTGTCTAAAGTGTCTGACATAAATTGAATAGATACTTTTAAGTCGCTCATTGACGGGTTTAGTTCGTTAGCTTTGTTAGGTTCTATTTCGCTGTCGCTTGAGTTCTCATTTTTAGCGCTTCTAGTTTTCGGTTTGTTTTTTGTCATTTTATTTAATTTTTTTCGTTTCTGTAGTTTTTTGTTTGTTTATGTTTACACAAGGATAGTACAGAGGTAAAGGATTGAGACAAGGTAACCCTTCACACACCCTCAGCCCGTAGGGGTGGCTAACGCAACAAACAACAAGGCCGGATAGATAGGGATTGGTTTTATTGTTGGTGTATATGTATGGCTTTTGTTGGGAGTTCTCGCTCAAAATTCCAGCGGGTTATCGGTGACCGGTTCGTATTTAGTAAAAAAACGTCCGTACAGCTGGAGTACTTACGGTTCTCGGCGTGGTGAGTTTTGATTTGCAGATTACTAACTGCAATTTGCAGTGATCGCAACGATCCTCCCCTCGAAAGAAAGCTCGGAATCAGCTCTTTGCGTCACTATAAATTTAATTTTTGTTTTCCTCGGAATTACCTCACAAAATGTAGATGAACGTGTGGAGTACTCGCAAACCGCACCAGCTCGTATCACTATTCATATACTATTTTTTGCAGTTGAAAAAGTTCAAGTACGAAATCATAGCGCCGGACTTTGTCCGGCCCTGTACATACTACAGTAAAAAGATAAAAAATGCTGTCTTGTTACTACGGATTGTTGTTTGGCAAGTGCTGTTGTGAAGACGATATATACGACATGATTCGTTTTATAGTGTTTTGTTTCTGTCTAGCTACATTATTATTAGTATATTATAACATCGCAGCAGATGTAAAAACAGTACCCTGTGGTAGGTAAACATTAATTTCTTACCTTCTAGTTATATTCAAAGTATTTAGAAATTAGAAACTATTTCAATTTCATTCATCTTCACTGATGTTATCTCGATTTGCATGAGGAATAGAAGCATGACGCCGCAATTAGGTGTGTATTTTGTGCGCCGCACAAAGGCGCCATGACAGAAGTGGTGGGGGCGCCTCCATAAAAGAAACAACAAAAACGCACTAACCTAGATAGCGACATTCAAGCACGGATTTGCAATCAGCGCAAATAAATCAATCGAAAACGCCTACCCGTTTTCTATAAACAAACAAGTTATCAATATTACCCTAATTTTCAAGTGTGTTTTAAAGTTGGAATTTAATATTTCAAAGGGTTTACGCAAAACTTTGTAGTTCACAAAAATTAAATATAGTGATAAATTAAAGTGATGCAGGGCCGGCCCTAGCGTTTTTGCCGCCGTAGGCAAATCTCAATAGTGCCGCCCCCCTGATTGATTGATTAATTACTTTTATAACAAACCAACTGCAAATGATTGAAATAATTATTATCAAATAATAAATTCATGCATCATGAGTCCTTGCGTGTATTGTTTTTTATTATATTTTGCAAGACGCGTTAGTAATGTAGCGAAAACATACATCCTACACACTACGTACCAAGATATTATTTTCTTGTCGAAAGTAAAACGTATTAAGAATTCTATAGCCCGAAAACTATTTCTTGCAGGCATAAGAATGTATTTTTCACCGGTGCATTCATGAGGCATTAATATGTTTACATCAAATAGGCTGCCCAATATTGGCGTAGAGGTATTTTTACGGCCACAGAACTACAACTTTTTGTCTAGCCAGCCGATGCGTTCGAGACCTTGCAACGTGTTGCAAGTCCAGATGTGTGATGTTACGAATCCGCACAAATGTTCATATTTTCGGTACAAATATTTGACAGTGCATATCTCGCAGTGTAATTTGCTTAGATTAATAGGATAATAATACTCGAAAACAAAAGACGATAGCTAATTTTGGTTTTCGCCATTGAGTTTCTCTCAAAAAAAGACGATCTTACACATTTTTCGATATCTGTTATAGTTACCGATATCTCCTATATATCATGATCCAGAAAACTACAGTCAGCACTCAGTATAATTACGAAATTTATTTGTAATAAAAACACAATCTTTGGAGATTGTACTAGTACGAACAATACCTTTAAAACAACAAAAAGTAAAGAATACTGGTATACAAAGTTTAACCCTAAATTAAAATTAGCTCTTTCGAACCTTTTTTTCTGCAAAATCGCGAGTAACTTCTTTCAGATCTAATATACTACACAATTCATATTCAGTGGCCTTCATTACTAACCCATTAAGACAATTTTAAGTATACATGGTTCTTAAGTACTTTTTTTTTATTAATATTAGTTTAGCCAACTGTCTATCGCCCGCTCAAGTAGCAACAGTTATAGGCAGGGTTAGAAAAAGACTGCTAAGCAATGTTTAAATTTGGCCCAATGTTAAGGGAGGTAATGAATTTTTAAAAACGTCAACTGGACCTTCTGAAAACAAGGTCTATGGACACAAAATCATTTAACATCATAATTAATTCGCCCGACCATGAAAATAGTACCAATAATACCATCAAAATGTTTGAATGGAGACATTATTATTGAAATTTATTATAAATTATCAGTGATTATCAGTGGAATTTGTCATGAACTACTTGCATCAAATAGGTATCTCCGAAAGTATTAAGCTTAGCAGAACAAAATGTACACCATATTAAAGATGAAAAGAATTACTTAAAAATATGGAAAGATGTAGATTTGGGAGAAGGTTAAAAAACAGGGTTTCAGAACCGAAATATTACCTACGTCAATATCTACACTGTTAAGTCATCTGTCATCAGCAAACTTCTGTCGTTTTTGACAGAATAGATATTGACATAATATCTCCGTTCTTTACATTTCCCAAATCTAAATCTTTCAATATTTTAAGAAATTCTTTGTTTATCATGTACCCAAATCTTCATCAAAATTTTATCTTTAATATGATGTATAGTTTGTTCTACTAAGAGCAATATTTTCGGAGATATTGATGCAAGCATTTCATGCGAAATTTTTGAATCACTGATAGTTTTTAATTAATTTCAATAATAATATCATCAAAGACTCAGCACATTTTAATATTATTTTTATAGGCGGGCAAATTATGTGTCTACCCAAATAAAAATTAACTAGCTTACCATTTCGGCAGCAAATGCTAAACCGTTAGGGCCTTTTCACATGGGGCACGGCGTCCGTGCACGGATTTAAAACGGCACGGCACGGTACGTGTGAAAGCTACCATTTAAACTCATACATTTCGAACCGTACACGGCGTCCATGCGGATTCGACCGTCCACGGTCGTTGTGTGCGTTGTGTGCTTACACACAGGCACGGATTTCAAACGGCACGGCGCGGCGCGGCGGCGCAGTTGCTGCTGGCAGTTGGCTGACAGTTGCGCAGTGTTTGCGACGCACGGTTCAGTACTATCTCATTCGCTATGGAGCGTGCACGCATAATTGCGTTATGGTTTTTTTTACCGACGTCGGCACGGCAGACACGCAGACAAAGAATTTATTGGGTGCACCCAATAAATCTTAAACGTGA
This sequence comes from Melinopterus prodromus, assembly GCA_964023965.1. NCBI lineage: Eukaryota > Metazoa > Arthropoda > Insecta > Coleoptera > Scarabaeidae > Melinopterus > Melinopterus prodromus. Next base: position 22,628 of record CAXIES010000043.1, read on the forward strand.
AAACTTGACAATTATTCTCAAATTTTGTTATTAATAGAGATAGAATGATTGTAGTCGAAGTATGCCATGAAATCAAATGTAAATATTGCTGGTTGCTGGTCTATTTGAATGGAACACCACTGTTCTATACACAAAGCTAATTTGGTTACATAACCTATTTCACTTTTGACAGTTGTTTGGGTATAGCGGCACAAAAATTATTAACATTGACACGGCCTACTTCGACTACAATCAACTATAATCATCCTGTATATATATATATAATACATTTATTACGTAAACAAGAGTTTGTGCCACAAGACAATATTGGATCTTACGCATGAAACTAGTAACTTCTAAGGCAGTAATTGTTTCAACACTGGTACTGCACAATATTGTCTGCAACCGAAATAAGTAATACCAGATCGGCGACAATACTAAGTTAACTAGTTAATAATATTTGTTGTTATATATAAGCTATGAATGGTCTGTATGACCACAGTAGACAAATTTTTTAATGAACTCATGTCCGGAAATGTATTGTTTGAACGTTGGAGAGAGTCGGAAGATTGAACCAATTTTACAAACCGCATAGGAAAAATAGTGCCATGTATCATAGGCCGGCACTTTTAAAGTCAAATAACATTTGTGTGACTTTTTTTATTTTTTATCGTCTGTGAAAGGAGTTAATTTTTTTTTTTTTTTTTTTTTGGGGATGTTGCCATGTGCACAAAGCCAGTGGCTTGTCTGTGCGGCAGTCGGGGAGACGGAGTATTTGAAAAATCCCCTGCCTAACCTGGGCTTGAACCCTGGACTTCTGAGTGGAGGCATTCGCCTTATCCACTCGGCCACCTCCGCTCCAAACCGTTTTGTAATTTTGATACCAATTTTGACAAATTTGGGTTATCTTGAATTCTTTATAGAGACGTTAAACATATAAAGTTTTACATACACATTATTTATATATTCTATAATATATTAAAGCTCTATGCAGTACCTAAACGGTGTCAGGCGTGTGAACATGAGTTCGATATCATAAGTTCAGTATATTTTACCTATATTTTACACTTATTTTTAACACCCACTATATTTTAGATAAACAGCTGAACAGTGCAAAAAGATGCGAAGTACAGTAGAGCGTCAATTATCAGAACTAATTGGGACCGAAAGTCATTCGGATTATCAAATTGTTCGGATTACCAAATATTGCAACTAAATAGCAGAAAATAAGATTGGATAGAAGTTCAATCTTAAAGAACCAACACATTTCGATTCCGCTCTTCATAATCTATTAGAATGTAAAAAAGTCAAAATCGAAGGGATATCAAAGCGATATGAAGGGATATCGAAGCATATCGAAGGGATATTGAAGCAATTTACCGATATCGAAGGGATCTATTTATAACTTTTTTATTATTAATTATGATTTATTTCTTATTTATTTATTACAGTAGAGCGGCGATAATCCGAACTACTTGGGACCGAAGGTGATTCGGATTATTAAATATTGCAGCTAAATAGTAGAAAACACGAGTAGTGAATAGAAGATATAAAACAAAAACAACATTTTTCTGTAAACAGGAACCGAAAACAAAGTTCTCTAGGTTACTCAGTGGTTTATTTTTTTTATTGTTTCTTTTTGGCTGTTGATTTTTTGGGTGGATTAGCGAACGTTCGGATTATCGAGGTTCAGATTATCGCCGTTCTACTGTAATTAAACCTAATAAGTATGATTAAATAAAAGCGTTGTTTGGACTAAAGCACAAAACCGTAAACTTGGCACTGACTCGTGACTCTTTCACGACGAAAACTGGAGGTAAACAATCTAATGAAACTGACATTGGTGATGATTATAATCGGCAGAGTCATCATTAGCATAAAAATGATGTGTGCGCCGCGCAAAAAATGATTTCGGGGCCTCAAAATGTGCCCAGCCTCGATTAGGAATCAGTTTCTTGTCTTACTACACAATATACTATAGTACCTATATAAAATGTCAGTAGGATTTTTTTTAATTCAGTACGGGGGGCAAACGCCCATATATCACCGAATAGTTTGGATATAGTTGGCTTCAAAATTCAGGGGGGGGGGGGGGGCACGCGCCCCCCCCCCTGCCCATATGTAACGGCGCCCATGATTGGAAATACAATGTATTCTAGCTAATCCGTACGAAACCAAACGCCCTCGAACACTCCACTCCCTTGCAATCTGAACCTAGGTTTATTTTTAGACCTATGTCCAAGCACCTATATAATATTAGCGTGATTATGCTGTAGTATTGAAGGGATTAAGAAATTTTTTGTAATGTGAAGCAATTGGTCCATAACGTAAATGAATCAAAAGAAACGAAAAGAATTTTGTTAATTAATTTATGTATATTAGTAGGTTTGTTCGAGCAACACCAAAATAGGTGCATAAAGCACTTATTCTTACTTCTGCGCATGCAGAATGGGTGTATTGCCAGTCTAAAACCATCATTGCGCATGCGCAGAAGAATACCCAATTGTTTTTACTGCTGCTCGAACAAACCTATTATCACAAACATAATCAAAAATGATACATAATCATAATCATAAATATGTAAGTTACCACCAGTTTATGTAATTAGAACAGAAACAAAAGAACTTGGTTAAAAAAAACAACGGCTACTCCATTATTTAAAATTGATGCAATGGCTATCGACGTATGACGAAAACTAGTAGAATTAGCGATTTTACAACGTACGTTGATATTATGAGGATACTTTTGGCGTTGTATTTGTTATTAATATATACCTATTACCAGTGCAAGAATACAAACCGTGTGAAAAACGCACGGTGCGTGTGAATGCTACGATTTAACTCAATGCATTTTCGAGCGGACGATTGCCGTACCAAATCCGTGCCTTCGTTGGTGAGGCACGGCGACCAGACGGTCGACGGCGACGGCACGGTACGTGTGAAAGCTATGATTTAATTTCATACATTTCGAACCGTACATGGACAAAAACGCACGGTCGCCGTGCCCCGTGTGAAAAGGTCGGCACGGAATCCGTGCCTTCCTGGTGGACGGCGACGGCACGGTACGTGTGAAAGCTATCATTTAATCTCATACATTTCGAACCGTACAGGTATAAAAACGCACGGACGCCGTGTCCCGTGTGAAAAGGCCCTTAGGATGGAGGATTGGCCAACTTTTAAAGCGGCTTCTATATCTTTGGGATGTGCCAGAAAATCATTTTTACTTATAACATTTTCTTTAAGTTTGTGGATATCGCATAAAAACGCAAAAGGATCGTTAGGACTATTTTATATTTCTCTTTTGATTTATGTATAGGATCACTACACTACAGTACACTTTCACATTATTTTTCCTAATTGATCATATATTTTTCCTGATTGATCCTAATTCTTTATAAAAGCTAATGAGCTATTTTATTTAAGTATGTCTATTATTGGCTGCTATGCATCTTAAAATATAGGAATGGCCTGAAGCCTGTCAATTCCGATTGTATTTGATTGTATTTTACTATTCCTTTATTTTCTAGATTCAGGCAATATTTTAGAGCCCTTTTTATTGTAGTTCAGTTGGTTTTGCCGCCCCTAAACTTTGCCGCCGTAGGCAGTTGCCTACCTTGCCTACCGCCTAGGGCCGGCCCTGAGTGATGAGACATTGTAACAAAAAATTTGAAAACCTAACCATTGTGTTTGGTTGGTCAGTTACTTCGCGGCCCGTAAAAACTATTTTAGTTTATAGAATGTTTTTAAATAATTTAAAAAAAAATCAACGGTTGGTTAAGTAGATCAGAAATGATTGAACTACGAATTCACGGTCGGTACCGAACCCATAAAGCTCAAACTTCCGCTATTCAATAATGGTTTTATATATTTTACAGTTTTTCTTAATAACATTTAAAGCATATGGTAATGAAAGACTCCATATTCATTCGATTACGGTTTGATGTGGAAAAAGACAGGGGTAATAAAATCCAAAGTAGGTCTATGTTTGTGTATTCGTGGCTACATGTTTCGAGATGTACTCTCGTCTTCAGGCCATACTGGAAAATACAATTAAGAAACGTTACACATTGAACAAACTATCAAAAAACATGCGGACATTCAAAAAACAGATTAATAAACAATTAATTACCGTCGTAGAAATGAAGTTGGTCACATGTCGGGTATATTTCTAGGTTATAAGAATAAAAACAGGAACAATACATATGCAGTCACTGTCACCGGACCAGGTAAACACAATTTGTTCACAAAACACTTGACAGAATACAGAGTTATCACTTATAAATTATCTCACAAATTATCGACTAGACAGCGAAACATGAGAAAAGCAATGGCGTAAGCGGCGAATGCTGTCATTCGTTTTCGGTTACTTGCAGTGGCGCCCTCTGCGCGGTGGGAATTTCAAACAGCTTTATAAATAAACGGTTCGGATTAATTTCAATTAATTGGTTAAGGAGCAGGTCTGGCGATCTTACATAATGTCTGTATATTTCAAGTTCTTCGTACAAGTTCATTCTTCTGGACTTATTAACTTCGTGCAAGAGTTTGACATCGGTGATTTGAATTTTGTGGCGGGTATCCTGGATGTGTTTAAATACATATGAATTGCGATTGGTTAGATGTTCTTTAAATCGTGTGTTAATGCTTCTACCGGATTGACCTATATATATATTTTATCACATTCGGGACAAGTTATTTTGTAAACACCATTACGGAGCATTGTGTTGGTTTTATGTTTGCTGTTGTTAATTGTGTTGCCTACCTTGTAGTTGTTTCTGAAGAATGTGTTTATGTCATGTTTATGTAATAAAGCTTTCAAACGATAAGATACATCTCCTTGGTAATCTAGAGAAATGAACCGGCTGGATTTACAGCAATTAGGAAAAATTATGTTATTGATTTTATTTTTGTGGCAGGTGTTGAAAATATTTTGCATGTAACTGACATTGTAACCATTGTTTATTCCTATCTGTAAAATGGTACGAATTTCTCTGTTAAAATTGTAATCGTTTAAAGGAGTATTTAAGACTCTATCAAAGTAATAGCGGAAGGCTGCCTGCTTGTTGGAGGAAGAACTAAATGAAGACTGTGGGATTACTGTGTCGGTAGTGGTGGGCTTTCTGAAAATCTCAAACTCTAATAATCCCAAATTCAAATTCCTACCAATTGTCAGATCCAGGAACCGGAGTTTATTTTCCTTTTCCAGCTCTACAGTGAATTGCAGGCTGCCTAAATTATTAAAAATATTGTGTAAGGCCGTGATATGTGCGTGGCTCCCGTTAAATATAATAAAAATATCATCTACATAGCGGCCATAAAAAACAATATTCTTGGTGATAAGCTTCTATTTTTCGGAAAATAATTCCTGCTCCATGGCATCGACATAAAAATCGGCCATGAGACCAGAGATAGGAGATCCCATCGGCAAACCATCTGTCATGCGGTAAAATTTATCATTGAAAAGCATGAAATCTTGCTTGGTAACACAATGCAACAATTCTATTATGTAGGAAACATCAAAGAAATCAAGGTTGGGGTGTTTATGTATATTATTCAACAGGAAATTGTTGATAATCTTAATAGTGTCATTAATAGGAATGTTAGTGTATAAATTTTTTATATCAAATGACAAGAGTTTGCAGTCCTTAGTTATTTCTATCTGTTTGATCCTGTTTATAAGAGTGGCTGTGTTCTTAATTGTATAAGTAGCGCGAAAATTGAGGTCATGCTGTATAATTTGTTGAAGACAACGTGCTAGCTTTCCCGCAGGAGTGCTGGTATTAGTAACAATTGGACGTATACTCTTATCTTCCTTATGTAGTTTAATTAGACTGTACAAAAGGGGGGGTCTAGGATTCATTTCAATTAGCATATAAGGTTTATAATGAAATTTGTTTAAGGTAGGGAGGGTTTCTTGCACGATTTCTTTGATGTTTTTAGCAAATTTTTTAGTGGGGTCTTTGTTCAGTTCTACTATGTTATTATTTTTGAAAAAATCTAAAGTTTTACTAATGTATAGCGGTGGGAACTCTCAATGCACATTACTCGTAACACTGCACGCGGCGGATGAGTGTTCCGAGCGGGCAATATCCTCGTACTCAGCAGCACAAAACCGCTCTTTACACATTTGAGAACTCGCACACCAAACGGCTCGCACGCTCTTGGCTCTTCGTGGCTCTTCGCTCTCTCGCACGCGAGCGCTCAAATTTGGCACGCACAATATCAGTATGTCTGTGAGCGCGTTGTACAGCGTGTAGCTGTACTATGTTTTCGCACTAAACCGCCAGATGACGTTAGGAGTTTTTCCAACATTTGAAGCATCGTGTTTTAATATGGTTTTAATGAGTGGGTACACGATTTAGTCAAATTTAGTTGTTTATATATAAAGTTTATATTAATTAAAGAATTATACGGATGATTATAAAACGGCATTTTTTAAATTATATTCAGCAACTTCTCTCTGTCGTTTGAATGTCAAGTGTCAACATAACCTGAAATACCAAACGGAGTAGAGTGCTACGTGCAGGCTACGTGCTACACGTGTTACACAATTCCATAACTTCTTATAATTTTGGTAAGAAGATGAAGATAGAATACGCCGGAGGTAGAGTAATTGTAATTTATAATATCGTATTAATTAGTTTATTGTATTCTAGGCTAACAAACACTTGGTCAACGCCATCAAAATCTTTTGAAAACAGCAGTTTCGACCATACCAGATAAATAAATAAAGTTGAATAAGAATGATGATATTGGTGTTGTCGGAGACATTTCCGATATGGCGCTGAATAGGTTATGTCATGTTCGTCATTCGTCACCTTACAAATTGATGAAGAATATTAACTTCAAGTGAGTAAAAACACGTATAAGCGTGCAAAATACACGAATGAGCGTGGCTTCATACTTAAATGCCCACCAGCAATCATTATATAATGTATATTTTTGTGTAGATTTAAAAAGAAAAACCGCAAGACCATTCTACTGGAACGTGAGGACATAATTTAAATCGAGGATCCAAGAAAGTTGCGAGACCATACAATCATGTTCAACGTCCAACAATTATGTTCAACGTCACCAAATCTTTTATAAGTGCTTTCAAGAATCTTGGTTCCTAGCATGACAACTTTCGGAGAAGAATTACTGAGATTTTCCAAAACATTAATACAATAATTTTTAAGGCATCTTGTTATAGTTATTGTACACAGTAACGTCGGTTTAGTTACTCATTTCTCTGTAGCATCTTTAAAAACTTAAAACATGTACTATCATCACTGGTAGCTGTAACCTCAGTTTCTGTGATCGTCTGTATATGTGGATAGTGTACCGCAATCGTTGCTATTATTGATTTATCAATTAATATAATGCGCTGCAGCATGTCGTATGAGAAGTTCCAGCGTGTTGGTACATCCTGTTTTGCTTTTAGCACTGACACTAAGTTATGTCTGTATCGTTGCTAAATTTGTGATAGCATAGACTTCGCTTGAAATATTCAACTAACCCTTTCACCTTATTTTGCATTAATTTAATTTCTTTTAACGCATCCGGAACAATTAAATTATTGCAATAAGCGTAAAGCCGATTATGGGGCCATTCTTTATTTTATTTATTATTTATTTATTTATTATTAATTTATTTATTATTTTATTTGTAACAGCGATGATTTTATTTACCAGATTCCAGTCGTTTTCGATTTGTAAAAGTTATGAATAAATACTCTGAGCTGTATGTTTATTGTTGAAAATACAACAATCTACCAAGTTTGAATTTAATTTAAATTTACTATCTATATAATGCGCTGTAACGGCAAAATAACTTTCATTAGTTACTGACGTCCAACCATCAGTAGTTAGAGTAGAACTCTCTACCTGCACAAGTATATTTTTTAAGTTGTCCATGATTGTTTTTATATAATTTTGCAATCAATACCTTCGATGTGGTCTTCCTACATGGAGGTTTATAATTCTTATTTAGTAATGCTATAAAGTAAAAAAATTCACTGCTTTTTACGATAATAAAGTGTAAATATTTGGGCTTGGTAAATGAAGGTCACACAAAAGCTAGGTAGGTAACTCTAATCGGGATAAGAAAGAGACGTTTATCAAAGGGTAAGTACAGTACGAGACTTGGAATTCCATCCGGAAGAGGAAGACCGCTCATCATTTTGCATGCTTGATCAGAAACTGGTTTTGTTGATGAAGGATGTTGCTCTTCGAATTGATCGTGGACAAAATTGTAGAACCACTAATAATTAATGTTAATACGGAGAGCGATAGTAATACCAATGACCTACCGGTGTCAATGATGATTACTATACTATTGTTATTATTATAATAAAATATACTCGTTTTTATTGTTTGTTTTTCTACGCATAAACAAAATGCAAAAAAGTGAAATTATAAATTCTTTGACTAAAAATGATCGTATCAACTAAAATTGAGAAAGCATTATATTTTTATAGTAAATGGTGATATCCAGGCGGGATGTAAATTTTTAAATAAATTAAAAATTATCTTTTTATATTTCTGTTTCTTAAAAAAATTGATACAAAATAAAAGTTCCATATAATGCTCCAGTTCTATCCAAATTAATAGCAATCTGATCAAAATACTTCAATATCACAAAACATGAAACAATAATTGAAAATATTTGTCAGACATTTATTTATTAATATCAGAAAAAAAGTCATAAAATTCTGCATACATTTATAGTTAAAATAGGTACTGAATAATGAGATAGTAAATTTATATTGTGTTTTTGGCACTCATGTATAGATCAAAATAAACACAAGGTTATAATATTACCATAAACATAATATAATCATAAATCTATACACCAATAAGATATTTATAAAAAAAATCTGAAACTAATCAAATAAGATATAATACAATCAGATATGCATAATAGTATATGGAATATAAAATATGTAAATTCGCAAACAAAACCAAAATTCAAAGCTTTTAAGTTCAAACAGAAAGCCGGTAACCGATGCACAGCTGACAGCCAAGCGCTAGTGTATTCAGGATTAAGAATGTGCAAGTGCAAAATGTGCCAGAGTGTTTATTGTGCGGACGGCTCTCGAGAGCCGAGAGGCTCGCGAGCGAAGTCGACTCTCAGCACACATACACACACCATCCCACGCATGAGAGCATCGCCGGTTGCAGATATTAACTGCTATCGCTCGGCACGCGTGCCAATTGAGCCGCGAGGCGAGCTAAGTCGCACCACTACTAATGTAGTCATGAGTATGCATGATCGCCAAACCTGCGTTTTTATCGCCATATGTGACAGTCAAATTGTTCCGCACAAGTTTGTCCTTGATACTCTTGTTGGTGTCGCTCTCTTGGTTGCTTCGTCTACTCCTCTTCGCGAGGTCGTGGTGGTGTTTTGTCGTCATTAGGGTTGATACTACTTCCTTTCGCAGTTGGGGATGTAACTGTTGTGCAAATACGGTTGAGAGAACACTGGCATGATAGGAATCTTATAGACCAGAAAATGAAGCACCTCCACAGAATACTCACACGAGAGCTGCACCAACTTGAGTACGATGCAGTTATGGAACAGCTAAGACAGAGTATATTCCACGAAACATATGAAGAGACGCAGAAAAGGAGAAGGAAGCTTCAAAGCCTTATTCGACAGAGTGGAAGCCCTCAAGAAAACAGTAACGAGGACCCCAAAGTATTCCACGTTAGACGGAACACCGAGAATGACTCATACGATATAGACCTTACCACCGATCACGACACACACCGATTTGCGACAAGATTTACCAATTTGACCGACACAACCTTCCAAGACGATGAAACTGAACTCCTAGAAAGAGGCCACAAATACAGCCTACAACAGTGCAAGTTCAATAAATTTAAAACAGCCGTGGACCTGGAGGCCCAATTATTTGCACAACAGTTACATCCCCAACTGCGAAAGGAAGTAGTATCAACCCTAATGACGACAAAACACCACCACGACCTCGCGAAGAGGAGTAGACGAAGCAACCAAGAGAGCGACACCATCAAGAGTATCAAGGACAAACTTGTGCGGAACAATTTGACTGTCACATATGGCGATAAAAACGCAGGTTTGGCGATCATGCATACTCATGACTACATTAGTAAAACTTTAGATTTTTTCAAAAATAATAACATAGTAGAACTGAACAAAGACCCCACTAAAAAATTTGCTAAAAACATCAAAGAAATCGTGCAAGAAACCCTCCATACCTTAAACAAATTTCATTATAAACCTTATATGCTAATTGAAATGAATCCTAGACCCCCCCTTTTGTACAGTCTAATTAAACTACATAAGGAAGATAAGAGTATACGTCCAATTGTTACTAATACCAGCACTCCTGCGGGAAAGCTAGCACGTTGTCTTCAACAAATTATACAGCATGACCTCAATTTTCGCGCTACTTATACAATTAAGAACACAGCCACTCTTATAAACAGGATCAAACAGATAGAAATAACTAAGGACTGCAAACTCTTGTCATTTGACATAAAAAATTTATACACTAACATTCCTATTAATGATACTATTAAGATTATCAACAATTTCCTGTTGAATAATATACATAAACACCCCAACCTTGATTTCTTTGATATTTCCTACATAATAGAATTGTTGCATTGTGTTACCAAGCAAGATTTCATGCTTTTCAATGATAAATTTTACCGCATGACAGATGGTTTGCCGATGGGATCTCCTATCTCTGGTCTCATGGCCGATTTTTATGTCGATGCCATAGAGCAGGAATTATTTTCCGAAAAATACAAGCTTATCACCAAGAATATTGTTTTTTATGGCCGCTATGTAGATGATATTTTTATTATATTTAACGGGAGCCACGCACATATCACGGCCTTACACAATATTTTTAATAATTTAGGCAGCCTGCAATTCACTGTAGAGCTGGAAAAGGAAAATAAACTCCGGTTCCTGGATCTGACAATTGGTAGGAATTTGAATTTGGGATTATTAGAGTTTGAGATTTTCAGAAAGCCCACCACTACCGACACAATAATCCCACAGTCTTCATTTAGTTCTTCCTCCAACAAGCAGGCAGCCTTCCGCTATTACTTTGATAGAGTCTTAAATACTCCTTTAAACGATTACAATTTTAACAGAGAAATTCGTACCATTTTACAGATAGGAATAAACAATGGTTACAATGTCAGTTACATGCAAAATATTTTCAACACCTGCCACAAAAATAAAATCAATAACATAATTTTTCCTAATTGCTGTAAACCCAGCCGGTTCATTTCTCTAGATTACCAAGGAGATGTATCTTATCGTTTGAAAGCTTTATTACATAAACATGACATAAACACATCCTTCAGAAACAACTACAAGGTAGGCAACACAATTAACAACAGCAAACATAAAACCAACACAATGCTCCGTAATGGTGTTTACAAAATAACTTGTCCCGAATGTGATAAAATATATTGTGACGATCTTGACAGCCGCGAAGGCGCCAGAAGTTCGAGGTTATTCTCGAGGCGGCCAACTCCAGAGAGATCTATCCGGACGGCGAGCGCGAGTAACGACTGTTCGGTGCCAGTGTGGAAGATTCGCGAAGGGTCCGCACGGATCGATACGGGTATATAAGCGAGCCGTCGCTCGCTACCGGCAATATAGTTCTGAGTGCAGTCGGAGTACTTGGCGCGATTATCGATCGACATAAATAGTTAGAAATAAATACTGTGAAGATAAATGTTTATAGTAGCCTTAAGTGACAGTTAGTTTTTTAGTGTTCGTGTTTAGTGTTCGTGTTTAATAATTAGGTAATAAGACTGTAATAGTGTTAAATAAATTAGTTGACTATTTTAATATACCGAGTGTTTTAATTCACACCTTAACGAACGAAAAACGCTACATTGGTGTCAGGTGTCGGGTGTGAATTGGACGTTAGTCAACTGGACATTAGTGAATATAAAATAGAAGTGAAATAAATCGGACTAATTAGCGTGCGTGAAAATGGCGAAACTAGCGGACTTAAAGGTTAGTGAGCTGAAGAAGGAGCTGGAGGAAAGGGACTGCGATACGACGGGGAAGAAAGCGGACTTGCAGGAGCGGCTTCGTAAAGCATTAATTGAAGAAGGCAATGACCCGGACAACTTTGTTTTTGCTAGTGCAAGTGATATCGGCCAAATGCTGCAATGTTTGGAGGCTAAGTTGGAGACTAAATTGCTAGAAAATTCCGCCGACCTAGCTAAAGTGCTAGAAAATTCCGCCGACCTGGAGACTAAATTGCTAGAAAACTCCGCCGACCTGGAGGCTAAATTGCTGGAAAATTCCGCCGACCTGGCTAAAGTGTTAGAAAATTCCGCCGACCTGGAGGCTAAATTGCTAGAAAATTCCGCCAACCTAGAGGCTAAATTGCTAGAAAATTCCGCCGACCTGGAGGCTAAATTACTAGAAAATTCCGCCGACCTAGAGGCTAAAGTTTGCGAGCTTGGGGAAAAGCTAGGAGAGAATTCTGCCAAGTTGGAAAAAAAGATGGCAAACTTAAAAACGGAATTACACGAAGAAATTTTAACAAAATCTTCTACACTGGAAGAGCGAATTCTTTTGATTTTGGAAGGCAAGATCCAGGAAGTTCAGAACAAAATCACAACGTTGGACGTCAACACCTTCGAGAAGTTGCCCTATCAACCTTCAGCAACGGACAACAAGAGCAAAGTTAGTGGCAATCAGGATTCCGTTGGGCTGATGCGCCTCAAACCACCGCAATTTGATGGTTCAACGTCGTGGAATGTTTATCAGCGTCAGTTTGAAGCGGCTGCAAAAGCGAACGGTTGGTCATCCAGGGAGAAGGCGACCGCCCTTACGTTAGCTTTGAGAGGAGATGCTGCTGCTATCTTGCAAAGAATGTCCCCGGAAGAGCAAGAAGTCTACGACCACCTGGTGAGACACTTGGAGACGCGTTATGGCCAATCACACCTGGAACATGTCTATCACATTCAGTTGAAAAATCGGTGCCAGAAGTCAGGGGAGCCCTTACAGGAATTTGAGGCAGATATTGCACGTCTGGTTCGACTGGCATATCCAGATGCCCAGGAAAAGATCATGGAACGTTTGGCGGTTCAAGAATTCCTGGACGGACTCCGTGATGGTGAAATGAAGCAAGCCTTACTACTAGCACATCCACCTAAGCTAGTTGATGCACTAACACGGGCCCTTGAATTCGAAGCTGCCAAGAACACGAACAAAGGTCAAGCTCGTGTCCGACAAGTGATTCCAGGAGAGGACGACTTCGAAGAGTCAGTCAAACGGATCGTCAGGGAGATCAATAGAGAACGTAGCCGCCAGGACCGGAAGTTGGAGTGCTGGAAATGTGGCAAGGCAGGCCACATAAGAAGACGCTGTCCAGAAGGCGTCAGTCCCACTTCCGCCAATCCGGAAAACTAAAAAAGGTCGATGCAAGGGGGCAAACGTCGACCTGTATTCAGCAAGCCCCAGCAAATACCGCCCAGGTCTCGTCACTGCAACACCATGCCAACAGTGTTTTCGTCGACGCGTGCGTGGATGGAACCCTCCGCACTGTGCTGCTGGATACAGGTGCGACAAAGACAATCATAAGGCCGGACATAATAAAATCTGCAGCTAAGGTTCGGCAATCAAAATGGCGTCTACGCACAGCAACGGGACATCAAGCAAAAGTGCATGGTGAAACAAATGTCATGTTTACCATCGGGAAAGCCACGTTTGACCATCCTGTGATAGTGGCTGAGATTGAGGATGAGGTGATCATCGGGACAGACATAATGGACACCAAGGGCTTCGAGTTAAGCTTTAGGCGGGGAGTTCTGCGGGTAGATGACGAGGAAGTTGCTTTACATCGAGAAAAGAATTTAAGTGTTCGGGTCCTACTCCCGGAGGAGACACTGATACCAGAACGGAGCGAGATTGTTTTGTACGGCTGCATTGATGGCAAGACCACAGATGGTGAGATAGTCATGTTCGAACCCGTAATGCATGACGAGGCTGTTGGTCGAGGAATAGCGGTCGGAAAGGCCCTTGTGCGGGCTGGCAGGAGTATTCCTGTGAGGATAATGAACGTCAATAACTATCCGGTGTTATTAAAGGAGGGCACGGAGTTAGGGCACTGCTCTGGAGTTTCAGCGATACTGCGACAGGTTACGGCCGTGGAATCCAGCCGGGAAGCCATTCCAAAGGAATTAGAAGTGCTGGTATCGTCGTCAGGCACCGGTCTAAGGCCAGACCAAAGAAGGAGGCTGAGACATTTGGTCCATAAGTATCGAGATATTTTTGATGCTGGGAAGAAAGGGAGGACAAATATAATCCAGCATCAAATCAATACGGAAAATGCTCGTCCCATTCGGCAGACAGCTAGAAGGCTACCGCTGGCTAAGAGAGAGGAGGCTGACAAGATTATTGAAAGTATGGTCGAGGAAGGAATCATAGAACCATCCAGCAGTCCATGGTCTTCACCGGTAGTACTGGTAAAGAAGAAAGACGGCTCGACCAGATTCTGCGTTGACTACCGGCTGCTTAATAATGTGACCAAAAAGGACAGCTATCCTCTTCCTCGCATCGATGACACTTTGGACACCCTGGCCGGATCGAAGATCTTTTCCACGCTGGATTTGAAGAGCGGGTACTGGCAAGTTGAATTGGCCCCCGAAGATCGGGAAAAGACAGCTTTCACGGTAGGTGCTAGATTATGGCAATTTAACGTGATGCCATTTGGATTGTGCAATGCTCCTGCTACTTTCGAACGACTGATGGAAACGATTTTAAGAGGACTGTCCTGGAAGACATGTCTGGTCTATCTTGACGACATTATTGTAGTAGGAAAATCGTTTGAAGACCACATGCGAAACCTAGAAGAAGTGTTCCTGAGGCTACGAGGTTCAGCACTGAAATTGAGCCCAAAGAAATGTCACCTATTTCAAAGAGCTGTGCAGTACCTGGGTCACGTTGTTTCCAGTCAAGGAGTGGCGGTTGACACGGCAAAGATCCAGACTGTCAAAGATTGGCCAGTTCCCAATGACAAACATGAGCTGCGCAGCTTCTTGGGATTATGCACATACTACCGACGCTATGTGAATGGATTTGCCAACATCGCAAAACCATTAACCAGGCTCACCGAAGGAGAACGAAAATTCCAGTGGTCCCAGGAATGTCAAGAAGCTTTCGATCACCTAAAAGGGGCTCTGATAAGCGCACCTATCTTGAGCTATCCCCTACCTGAAGGAAAATTTGTACTGGACACCGACGCTAGCAATGTGGGCATAGGAGCCGTGCTGTCCCAAATTCAGGATGGGCAAGAAGAAAAAGTCATAGGCTATTTTAGTAAAACGTTGTCCAAGCCAGAGCGTAACTACTGCGTCACCCGCCGAGAGTTGCTAGCTGTTGTGAAAGCGATGGAGCACTTTTACAAGTACCTCTACGGAAGGAAGTTCCTGCTACGAACAGACCATGCAGCTTTAAAATGGCTCCTTCAGTTTAAAAGTCCAGAGGGACAAGTGGCAAGATGGATAGAGAGGCTACAGGAGTTTGACTTCGACACCGAGCACCGCGCAGGGAGAATCCATGGAAATGCAGATGCCCTATCAAGAAGACCCTGTCCACGGGACTGCAAGCCTTGCCAGCGGGCAGAGGAAAAAGACGCTGACTTGTTACGAACCACCATAGTCGACGATACTTGGCAAAATAGAGATCTTATAAAAGACCAAGAGGAAGATCCCGATATCCAGATAGTCCTAAACTGGATGAAAGAGGAGAAGAAGCCAACCTGGGGAGAAGTTGCCAAGTATCCTCCTAACATCAAGTCGTATTGGGCACAATGGGACTCCCTAATTCTGGAAGATGGACTCCTGCGGCGGAAAATAATTGACCACGACGGCCAAGAGGAAAGAAGGCAAATTGTTGTGCCCAAATGTCGGATTGCGGAATTGCTAGAAGAACTCCATGCTGGTGTGTCAGGAGGACATCTCGGAGTGACAAAGACGCTGGGAAGGGTGAGGGAAAGATTTTACTGGGTCAATAGCAAGGAAGACGTAAGGGACTGGTGCAGAAAATGCGTTGTATGTGCGGCAAGTAATGGGCCGCAGAGAAAGCAGAAGGCTTTGATGCGCCAGTACAACGTGGGAAGTCCCTTTGAAAGGATTGCTATTGACGTAGCCGGCCCGTTTCCCGAATCCGAAGCAGGAAATAAGTACATCGTGGTCGGGATGGACTACTTCAGCAAATGGGTTGAGGCATACGCTCTACCAAACCAGGAAGCCTCAACAATAGCCGACGCCTTGGTGAAAGAATGGATTTGCCGATTTGGCGTACCTTTGGAGCTACATTCGGACCAAGGGCGAAATTTTGAATCCAGTTTGTTCCAGAACATCTGTAAGACGCTCGGAATCAAGAAAACAAGAACTACTGCGTTACACCCGCAGTCAGATGGAATGGTGGAGCGCATGAATAGAACCATTAATCGGTATTTGGCCAAAGTGGTCTCCGACCATCAAAGAGACTGGGATGGCTTTCTTCATTTGTTCCTTCTGGCTTATCGATCGGCCGTCCACGAAAGCACGGGAGAGTCTCCGGCTCGGATAATTATGGGAAGAGAACTCCGTCTCCCATGTGATCTGAAGTTTGGTTGCCCGCCAGGAACTGATGTCGCCGGGGAGGGCTACGTCAGTGAACTGCGAAGAAGAATGGATGCCATTCATAGCCAAGTTCGCATTTCCATTCAAGATGCCAGTAATCGGATGAAGGACGCATACGATGTGAATGCCAAGGACCACAGGTACAATGCCGGTGATATGGTTTGGCTTTACGACCCTAAGAGACGAAAGGGACTGTCACCAAAACTTCAAACATCCTGGGATGGACCATACAAAGTTCTGGAAGCTATCAACGACGTCCTTTACCGGATACAAAAGCCACCGCGGGGTAAAGCTCGAGTCATTCACTTCAACCGACTGGCTCCTTACTACGGAGACCACGAAGACGCGGAGCTGCGGCAAATCCAACCAGAGCCGGATTTGACATTCGACGAATTCATGGCCCGTCATTCTAATGGTCAAAAGAGTCGGTTCGGTGTGACCTGTGAAGTGCAGCGGGACCTGTTTACTGCTCCAGCTGGCTACGCACTGGCACATTGTGTGGCTAAGGACTTGCAAATGTCTAGAGGGATAGCCAAGGTTTTCCGCGGGAAGTTTGGAAATATTCCAGAGCTGCGTCGGTCTAATCCCAGAGTCGGACAAGCACTCAAAGCAACCGACGAAAAGACCGGCAGAAAGATCTTCCACTTGGTTACCAAAGAGACGTCCGGTCAGAAGCCAACCTATAGGGATGTTTGGGACACTTTGTGTTCTCTAAAGGAAGAATTGCTAGCCGAGGACCTGAGAAGCCTGGCAATCCCCAAGCTGGCATGCGGACTCGATGGCTTGGACTGGAGGATGGTTCGCAGCATGTTGGAAGCACTCTTCAATTTGACGGGCGTACAAATTCTGGTGTGCTGTTATAGCCCTCAACGTCGTCCCCTGGAGAGAACCGTGGACTGTTACTTCCACAAGAGGTCTTGCTGCAACAAGGGAGCTTTCTGCCGATATCGACATCCACCATCTTTGGAATCATTTCGGGACGAAACGAGCTTAGGAGGGGGGCAGTGTGACGATCTTGACAGCCGCGAAGGCGCCAGAAGTTCGAGGTTATTCTCGAGGCGGCCAACTCCAGAGAGATCTATCCGGACGGCGAGCGCGAGTAACGACTGTTCGGTGCCAGTGTGGAAGATTCGCGAAGGGTCCGCACGGATCGATACGGGTATATAAGCGAGCCGTCGCTCGCTACCGGCAATATAGTTCTGAGTGCAGTCGGAGTACTTGGCGCGATTATCGATCGACATAAATAGTTAGAAATAAATACTGTGAAGATAAATGTTTATAGTAGCCTTAAGTGACAGTTAGTTTTTTAGTGTTCGTGTTTAGTGTTCGTGTTTAATAATTAGGTAATAAGACTGTAATAGTGTTAAATAAATTAGTTGACTATTTTAATATACCGAGTGTTTTAATTCACACCTTAACGAACGAAAAACGCTACAATATATAGGCCAATCCGGTAGAAGCATTAACACACGATTTAAAGAACATCTAACCAATCGCAATTCATATGTATTTAAACACATCCAGGATACCCGCCACAAAATTCAAATCACCGATGTCAAACTCTTGCACGAAGTTAATAAGTCCAGAAGAATGAACTTGTACGAAGAACTTGAAATATACAGACATTATGTAAGATCGCCAGACCTGCTCCTTAACCAATTAATTGAAATTAATCCGAACCGTTTATTTATAAAGATGTTTGAAATTCCCACCGCGCAGAGGGCGCCACTGCAAGTAACCGAAAACGAATGCCAGCATTCGCCGCTTACGCCATTGCTTTTCTCATGTTTCGCTGTCTAGTCGATAATTTGTGAGATAATTTATAAATAATTTATAAGTGATAACTCTGTATTCTGTCAAGTGTTTTGTGAACAAATTGTGTTTACCTGGTCCGGTGAGAGTGACTGCATATGTATTGTTCCTGTTTTTATTCTTATAACCTAGAAATATACCCGACATGTGACCAACTTCATTTCTACGACGGTAATTAATTGTTTATTAATCTGTTTTTTGAATGTCCGCATGTTTTTTGATAGTTTGTTCAATGTGTAACGTTTCTTAATTGTATTTTCCAGTATGGCCTGAAGACGAGAGTACATCTCGAAACATGTAGCCACGAATACACAAACATAGACCTACTTTGGATTTTATTACCCCTGTCTTTTTCCACATTTAAAGCATACGCTTTCTTAAATAAGTACGTAGGCTTTCACGGCCAGAATCATTTAGAAAATAAACTATTTCCGGGTTATGCCGTGTGCGAAGATTTGTAAATGCTGACGTTTCGCGAACCATGTTGCTCGCTTCTTCAAAGCTAATTGAATACTGAAGACCTACCAAGAAAATCTCGCTTATATACCTAAATTTACACCTCACTGCGCACATTTTGAGTTACCGCTTCCATGTGCTTTTCCATCTGACCGCGTTAGGATCGATTTCCAGACCCTACTAATGTCAGTACCGTCCTCGCGATTGATGTTGTCAGGATGTTTGTAAATTTCGATAGCTTCGATAGCTCTAATAAGACTTGGTGTATCCATTCTGACGTAGAGCCCACTGCAAGTCGTCGTCCAAGGTGCTGGTGTCGCACACCTTCTCGGCTCTGTTGAACAGAGTGTTACTAACACTTCTGTTCTGTTGGGGATGGTGGCGTTCAAGTACCGATCGGTATGTGTCTTCTTACGGTAGACTGTATGTCCAAGCGTACCCGTTGACGTTCTGTATACCAGCACATCCAAAAATAGCAGCTGACAATCCTCTTCTATTTCCATCGTGAATTTGATAGAAGGATTAACATTGTTCAGAGGGCTAAGGAACTCAGTAAGTTTATCTCTACCGTGTGGCCAAACCAAAAAGGTATCATCAACACATCTGACCCAATGCTTGGGTTTGTAAGGTCTTGCCCTAATGGCTTTTTCGTCAAACAATTCCATGAAGAAATTGCCCATTACCGGCGAAAGAGGTGTTCCCATGGGAGCACCCTCTACTTGCTCATACATCGCTCCCGCCCACTTGAAGTATGTGGTGGAGAGACAATACTCTACAGTCCACAAGATCCGGTACATCGGTTAGTAGACCTAGGGGCACAAGTATTGTCCGAAGGCCTTCGACTGCCTCCTTCACCGGAATACACGTAAAGAGTGATGTTAAGTCGAAACTTACGAGTATATCCTGCGGATCAATAACAACTTCCTTCAATATCTGAATAAAATGTTCAGAGTTCTTAACAAAAGATGTTTTGTCCTATAAACGGTTGGATGGTTTACGAAAAGTATTTTGTCAACAAATACGTTGGGGAGCCTATTGCGCTGACGATTGGTCTCAAAGGTACGTTATCCTTGTGGATCTTTGGCAAACCGTAGATCCTCGGTGCCCTAGGGGCTTGAACAAAAATGCGTCTTTGTTCCTGTTCGCGAATCGATGACGATTTAACCAATTCCTTCACTCGCCTTCCTATCTTATCTGTTGGGTCCTTCGCAATTTTACAGTACGTATTTGGGTCCAATAGATCGTTCATCTTCCGGTTCTAGTCCTCCTTGTTCAATATCACCGTTGCATTCCCTTTGTCCGCTGGTAGTACTGTGATATCTTTGTTGTCCTTGATGGTCTTCAGAGAGTACTTCTCTTCTTTGGTAATATTGCTCTTCGGCGGAGTAGCTTTCCTAATTACCCTGGAAACCTCTTGACGAATGTCCTCTGCTTGTACCCCTGGAATTTTGTACGATGCGGCTTCTACTTCCGTAATAATTTCCTCCTTAGGAATTCTTATCGGTGCGATTGCAAAGTTCAATCCTTTGCCTAGGGCCGATAATTCACCTGTGGAGAGTTGGTGATTAGACATATTTATGACTACTTTGTCCACAGTAGTAGATTTGGTCACAACCTCCTTAGCCTCTAACTTAACAAATTTCTTCTTTTGAGATTCAGTTGCTTTGTCAAACTTTCGTCTTTCTCCATGTGGTGGAATCAAGCTTACTCCAATCTCCGGCTGACAATCTATTTGTTAATTTGAGATGAAGTTTTAGCAATTTATCTGTTATGTCCTGTAAAGATCGGTACGTAAAATGTACCCTTTCACGTAATAAGGCAGTCTCCGTTCTCCTCAAAATCTTCTTGGCGGCAGCGGTGTTGATATGGTGCTTGGTACGCAGGAATGTTGGCAGCGCCGCAGTGACGGGGGGGCGAAGGGGGCAACGGCCCCAGGCGCTTAAGCGTAGGGGCGCCATGCAGGGCCGCCGTTACATATGGACAGGTGTGGCGCTTACACCTAGGTTACGTCCAAAATGTCCAAGATTATTTTTTTGAGTTTTCATTTAATCGTACTTATTAGGTTCCATTTACTTCTAGTATACTTTTGATAGCGTCCAGAAACACACAAACTTGAAACTTCAGGAAGCTGGAATATGGTACCTACCAACTTTAGAAACTGCGTTAGAAATGGAGTTATGTGAAGTATCATAGAATAGGGATTTTGAAACCAAATAATTTGTATGTGAAACTTTATAAATTTAACTCTAAAAAACTTGGGTTCACAATACACTTATTTCAAAGACGTCTGAATAATTAAAAAATTCAGACTAGTCGTTTGATTTTAAGAGCGGCATATTATGATATATGACTATTATCCCTAGGATCTTTGTAAAATTGGTACCACTCCGACTCTGTTCAGCGTTCAAACAATACATATCCTTCAAAAGTTGGTCTACTATAGTCATATGGTCTGTATACTCACTAAAGGTTGTAGCCTGATTTTCTATACAGTTTATGCGTATAGTAAGAAGTATTTAGTAGATGATATAGTATTGACGCCTTTTAAATGTTAGTATAATAGTAAATAGTAATAACAACAATTTTGTATTTCGTCGTTGATCTTTATCACCGAAATTGAAATGTGAACACTTTTTACAAAGTTTTGTAATCATGTCGAAAAAAGTTTTGAGTTTTAAGCCAAAATATGTCCTTTTCGATCCCCTGAATATTTTTAACCAAGGTACAAAAATGTTTCCGTCTGTGTGTACTTGTTTTTTGTTGCGACGACTCTGGACAAACTACTAAAAGTTCTGGACAAAACTTCATACTTAGTTTTTTCATATTCTTCAACGATTTTGCAAATGAGCCGTCATTTTTGTAATTTCGTCAAAATAGTTAAACAATAAATTAATGTAGACGAAATTTTGAATAATTTATGTCTATAACATTTTTTGGTAAAATAATAGTTTAGCTGCATGACAAAATTGTATTTCATCGAAATCGCACGTACTACATTAAAACTGATTAAAACTAGTAAGCCAGGATTTGACAGATATTTTGATTCTATTGACAGTATTGCCAGCACATCAGCTTTTGACACTGCTGTATAGTATGGTGAAGTCATGCGCCTGGCCAAATCATATTTTTTCTATATTTGGTCATTGTTTCTCGCTACCGCGGTAAAGTTTAAATTAATAT
Organism: Melinopterus prodromus; assembly: GCA_964023965.1. Taxonomy (NCBI): domain Eukaryota; kingdom Metazoa; phylum Arthropoda; class Insecta; order Coleoptera; family Scarabaeidae; genus Melinopterus; species Melinopterus prodromus. The sequence continues at coordinate 44,688 of CAXIES010000043.1, forward strand.
TGTAGCCTTTTATTGTTTATAAATTTGTTATTAAGATTTTTATTGGATACCATATTAATACGATTGTAGAATTATAAATTTGGTCCATGTTGTGCCTGTATTTTCGCCAAAAATCTCGAGGCAACTGAGTGAATTATGTACTTGCATCGTTTATTAATTTGGTATAAGAATTGTTTGGTCGCGTTCATCGAGAATATGAGAAGGGCGACAACATTAGTTAGCATTCACTCGTGTTATTGAGAGATAATGTTTAAAACCGATAATTCAGAGAAAATGGACAACATTGAAAAGTCTATATTCGTGTTTATTCAAAGGTGACAGAATTCTTGGGTCTTACTCGATGACTACGAGCTAGAAATTCCCCTTAAAGGAAATTAACAAGAATTACTCCTAGCATATTAATAAGTAATCAAAAATCTACAATATTAGTTGAAAATTAGACAAAATCTTAAATTCTCGAAAAGATGTCAATGATTCTAAAATAAAATATAACTACAAACAATTATTAACAAACATTATTAGTTACACTAATAATAGAAATGCGGCAAAATTACTTGAAATTCACTTAATATCATTATATAATAGATACGTTTTCTCCAGCATCCGACCGGGGGATCACTGCCGTGGCTAAACATAAATGTGTAAAAATATACCATAAAAGCGATAGAGATTTTGCAGGGTGAGTGCAATTTGAATTTAACGAACAATACGCGCTGTTTTTACTTTATCGTACAAATTATGATAAAGTATTGCATTAATCGTATTTCGCAGTTTTACCACAACTTTCAACTGTTGAATCTAAAACTACTCTAGATTGTAAGATTACACTTTGAGCAATTTTCGAAATGTATGTATAATTAATGTCGCAAAGGAGAAAAATAGTACCTATATAACACTCGTTTTATATGACGACACTCGTTCCATGCGGCAATTTTTGTCTTATAAAACTTGTATTATAATATACTATAATAGCATAGTCATTACTACTATGGCACTCATTAAAACTAAAAAAAATCTTGCGCCTCCCTACCCCCTGAAAGATTTTGTAAAGGCGTCCATGACGCCATGCCAATTTTTCCTGAAAGAAAGAATCACCTATTTGCTCAAAGGGGCGCAAGTTAGATATTTGGCCCCAGGCGCAAGATTTCCTTACTGCGGCGCTGAATGTTGGTACCAAACCTTTGTCCTTCTCAGAAAAGCAAGATTGGATAACATCTTGCTACGTTTGTTCGTAAAGTGTCAAAATTCTTGGTAAGTTTGTAAACATCCTCCCCGTCGAGTGAGATTAAATAAGTACGTAGGCTTTCACGGCCAGAATCATTTCGATAATAAACTATTTCCGGGTTATGCAGTGTGTCAAGATTTGTAAAAGCTGACCTTTCGCAAACCATGTTGCTCGCTTCTTCAAAGCTAATTGAATACTGAAGACCTATTCTTTCTTTTTGAATAACCGCGGTACCTACCTAACAGTCGCTTTTTAGGTATCGGAATCCATGAACAAATTCATTCACCCGTTTTTAAGGTATATGGGCCCTTTTGTCAAAGATAGTCACATGTCATATATTATACACAATACAGTCATCCGCATATTCGAGTTTACACGCATTCAAAAATTATAAATTATTATTTTTTCTGATACTTTCCAAGTCAACGCACTGGAGAGCGGTACGATACTAGATCAGTATGAATTTCCTATCCATATAATGATCCCCGGATGCATATAAGCCTTGTGCTACCTGTCACGGCACCAAGTAAATTGACTCCGCCTACATCGCGCAGCGGTTGGATGGTAAGCGGGCTGCCTTAAGGGTCGGCAACCGATTAAGCACACAGAAATCAAGTAAAATCAATATCTACCAGGCGTTGCGTTGGTTAGTGACAATTCAATTAATATCTCAATTGGCAAGATTGATAAAGAATATCTTATTATAATTACGTACCTCTATTTATTGATGATTTTTAAGTACTAATAACCCCATAAAATAGATACAATTCAGATAAAATAGAGATTTTAACATCCATGCTCTCCTAAACCGAATGGTATATACAACCATACTAAAATATATTTGCATTAACACGTTTTGTACATTCATCACTTAAATAATGTACTGTAATCATGCTTGTTGACACTTGGTGCCATTTCGTCGTGCAAATTATCACTACAAATTGGTTCTGTATTTACAATTTAGATAGGCTCTGTTGTGATCTTTGTTCGTTTTCGTTTCATTACATGAATGCGAAATATTTGAAAATAAACGATGACAATGAACGGTAAAAAATGATGAAAATCGTTGAAGCGTAAATACTCAACTCGCGTTGCTACGAATATCGGGGGCGTGGCCGAATTCGGTGCTTTTCTGGCGGCTCGTATTAATTCTTAGTAGTTTTGGTAAATTTTATAAATTATATCGTTTTAATTTATAAAAGTTCTATATATACTTACGATTTATAAACTAATGTTATAAAAAAGAAATTAAAATGTTAAATAAATATTATAATAATATGATGAACATTATCATCGTTACGATTGTCTAGAATAAACAACGTCACGGATGAAACAATGCACATAAGTTATCTTAAAGAACTTCTATAGAAAAGTTAACATGCATTAAATAAGTTAAGTTAGTCTTTGATTTAGGCAAAATATTAAAAATTAAAAAAAGTTAATAAGTTATTGTTGTCGATATTTTACTAAAACTATAATATCAAATAACACGGCAAATACAAACGAGCAAACTATTTTTTCTGCGTTTGGGAGAGATTTATGCACTATCCACTGGGTGTTAGTATTTTCCGAATATTCCCGCACCCACATATGGATATCTTCCATGGTTTTAATGTTACTACGGCCTATGGTCATATTCGGATTTGATCTAGCAGTGTCTATTTCATTGGTAAATAGCTTTGGAAGCACATCTACTGTTATCGAAAATGTGTTCATTGTCGCGAACTCAACAGACAACTCAATATTAGCCACTATTGACCATCTATTGATACTGCACTGCTTAGAACACGTTTTATTACGGTGTACTAATTATTTTAAGGTTAGTTTTCTCAGCGCCGACAGTGCATGACAGTTGAAATACAACAACATGTTGTAGCAGTCCATAGTGGTACGTAATTAAAATAAGAAATTCATTATCAATCTTGCCAATTGAGATATTAATTGAATTGTCTCTAACCAACGCAACGCAACGCCTGGTAGATATTGATTTTACTTGATTTATATGTGATTTTAATTTCTTTTTTATAACATTAGTTTATAAATCGTAAGTATATATAGAACTTTTATAAATTAAAACGAAATAATTTATAAAATTTACCAAAACTAGTAAGAATTAATACGAGCCGCCAGAAAAGCACCGAATTCGGCCACGCCCCCGATATTCGTAGCAACGCGAGATGAGCATTTACGCTTCAACGATTTTCATCATTTTTTACCGTTCATTGTCATCGTTTATTTTCAAATATTTCGCATTCATGTAATGAAACGAAAACGAACAAAGATCACAACAGAGCCTATCTAAATTGTAAATACAGAACCAATTTGTAGTGATAATTTGCACGCTGAAATGACATCAAGTGTCAACAACCATGATTATGGTACATTATTTAAGTGATGAATGTACAAAACGTGTTAATGCAAATATATTTTAGTATGGTTGTATATACCATTCGGTTTAGGAGAGCATGGATGTTAAAATCTCTATTTTATCTGAAGTGTATCTATTTTATGCGGTTATTAGTACTTAAAAATCATCAATAAATAGAGGTACGTAATTAAAATAAGATATTCATTATCAATCTTGCCAATTGAGATATTAATTGAATTGTCACTAACCAACGCAACGCCTGGTAGATATTGATTTTATTTGATTTCTGTGTGCTTAATCGGTTGCCGACCCTTAAGGCAGCCCGCTTACCATCCAACCGCTGCGCGATGTAGGCGGAGTCAATTTACTTGGTGCCGTGGCAGGTAGCACAAGGCTTATATGCTCCCCGGATAGTTCGGGAACGAAACAAACATATCAATATCGTGTAATTTGTGGGTAGTATGAACGAAATAATTCTCATTTTGTCCACCGAAAGAAGTTTACTTCAGAGGTTTTATTACGGTATTTGCATCGGATGTTTTATCGAAAAAAGTTTTTTAAGTATTTGAACTCTAGTTGTAAATTTTCCACAGCCTGTATAAGATGGGCTTCGAAATGAGTAGGCAACCAAATATACTTCATAATTTTGTTCTCAGTATTTCTCCGAAATGATTAGGTATTTCCATTCAAATTATACGTTAAACTGAACTTGAAACCTTTGCCGATAATACAAAAAAATATCCGGCTCAATTCTGTCAAGTGTAGGTGACGAATTCTGTGAATATCGATTTTTTGTTGAACGACAGAAGCCACAAACAATCTTAAAATCCGTCACCTAGACCCGACAGAATTGAGCCGGATATTTTTTGTCTTATCGGCTAAGGTTTCAAGTTCAGTTTAACGTATAATTTGAATGGAAATACCTAATCATTTCGGTGAAATATCACGAAAAACTGATAAAAAAATTATGAGGTATATTTACCCATATTTAGCGTATTCTATGCATTCTTCAAATAAATATGAAACTGTTAGCTTGAATAATAAACAATTTATTCAATGTGAAACGATCTGAAAAAATAAACAAAAAGAATGGGAAAATCTCAATAACTGGTGGCATAAAACTTGTTGTATTTAGGCATAGGAAACACTGATAAAAAACGATGTATGTGACACGTGTAAAAAAATAAACAAAAATTGTGTGTTTCAATTTAAAATAACAAAGTTTATATTAGCTTCCGGAAGAGGCAGTCATTAGAGAGTATTTTAATTAACAAGTTCAAATCGATTAGGTCTTGATTCCATTTCCTTGATTTCTGCAGCTTGAGTCCGCTGTCCGGTCTGTGCGGTTTTCTCATAAATATCTATGAGTTTTCTACATTGAAATTTATACCATATTGGCGTCTGTCCCAAACGCTGCGAGCGTTAGAAGTGGGTTTCAACTTTATTCTTACATAGAACAATAGAAATGCTGGTAGCGAAGCCAGGAATAAAATATATTTTCTAGAACAACTAACGCCACTAAGCAGAGGACAGCCAAACCCTGGACATTTGACTGATGGAAACACATTTTCGCACAAAACATGGTGTTGTGGTCAATTTTATGCCAAAACCGCTCTTCGGCATCCTAGGGGACAACTAACTGTATTTATGGTAAATCCATTCAAATAGAAGCATTATCAACTTGTCAATATCGACTGGAATAGTTGAAAATATCTGAAAGCGAGACGGTTTAAAAAAAATTGTCTCGCAGAATGAAGGCATGCTTCTTGCGTATGCTCAATTTTTATGATTTAAATGTTTGAAAGGGTTTGTATAAATTCTTGGAGTGATCGACACCTGCTCCGGGCATTTTTTAAATGTAGTGTAGCCACTTTAATATTTATTAACCCAAATATAAATGTATGCAACGTTACACACAAACCTTGATAAATCATTATTTAAAATTATTCAATTTTAACCATAATCATGTTTTTTTGTTGTTTCAGGCTCCGTTAATGGACATGACGATATAAGTCTGGAGATACAACCCAATTTGAAAAGAATTACGAAACAAGTTGGTAGTAGTTTGGCTTTGACGTGCTGGCCAAAAGTTCCTAATACCAGCCAGATTCAGAATATGGAATGGAGAGACCCCAAGGGTAGAGTTATTCGATACACTAGTACAGATGGCGATATGTACATACAGGTAATCATTTTGATATACTATTTTTATATATCCTTTAAGTTATCCAAGAAAGTACGCCTCCTATGAAAAAAATAAGTATACAACCCATTTTTTATACAGGATCATTATAAATGATTGTAGTCAAAGTAGGCCATGCACATGTAAAAACACTTATTGCCGCTATACACAAACAACTGTCAAACTTGAGATAGGTTATGCAAGTAATTTAACTTTTGTGTGATAAACAGTGGCATTAAATTCAAATAGAGAGGCAAGCAGAAATTTACATTTGATATCATGGCTTACTTCGACAATCATTTATAATGACCATATAATGACGCTTTACTACCATGGCTATACAATATGGCACGGGCGTAGCCAGAAGTTTTGGCAGGGGGGGGGGGTGTCGCAAGGGGTCAGTAAGGGGTCAGCAAAATACCAAAATTTATATAAAGTAATAAATATTTCTTAATGCATATTCTTTTGTTAATAATAATATATGTATGATAATGGTAAAACATTACGTGATGTTAGGTTTCCGATTATTGACAAACTTCTGCAGTACAGATTCTCTGTAATGCTCTTGGTCTTCATTGACGATGTTGCGATGAACGGTGAGCATGTACCATCCATTTAACCTTTCTCCTACCATAGTGGCTCGTAGCTGTGATGCACGCTTGAACAAGAAGAATATGCATGAATTTAATAAATGTAATACTGCCTCTTTCAAACCCTATACAAGTTACTGAAGTTACCACTACTTCGTCCATCTTCTTGCCTTTCCACAAATTCTACCACACTTAATTTTCGTTGTGCAAACCATGGAGACCAAAACTTACTAAACTGGTCAATTTTCTTTATGCTACTCGTATAGTCTCTATTACGTGATAGAGGTACAGAGACGTCATTAAAGAGGCCGGTGTATTTTATGTTGCCCAGAGCGATTTTAAAGGAGGTTAGATAAGGTATAAATATTGAGGTCTTTAAGTATACTCAGCAAGAGAGGTATCCGGAGGATTTGAGCAATGCTGTTGTCTGTTTATTACTCTGGATATTATCTACACAGCAGTGGCGTAGTGAGCAAAACTGGCGCCCGGGGCACGCTACTATTTTGGCGCCCCCCCCCCCCCACTCCAGGAAAACATATAGTAATGTACTTAATATACAGAATAATAGATTGTTGTGTAGCTTCTTTAAAATACTCTAAAATATATTGCGAATAGCTACCACTTTCTACAAACCGTGTAATGTTTTTCGAGATAAGGGAACGGGCTCAGGTTAGGCTTTAAATTTGAGTTAAATTTAATAAAAAGTAGTTAAAGAAATCAAGTCTATGGGTGGATAACGAAATGTGTCTATTTCAGTGAAAAAATCAGATATACGGTTATCTAGAATTGTTGTGTTGTGTCACCACCAAAAACACGGTTATTCACAAATTTAATTTCGCACAAGCTTTGTCGAAATGGAAGCGGTCGATTAAGATATTACTTTCGAAGAACACAAAGTAAGAAGTATAAAAAGGAGAACTTACTTTTGGAACATGCGAGGACAATATTGTACAGTTGAGGCGAATCTTGTACGGTACCGTTGCGCGCAGCTTGGATACACGGGTATTCCCCGGCAGAATACCCGCACCAGTGTTGCAAACTAGTCTCAAAAGTAAAGCTGAAATTTTGCAATTAAAAACCACCAGAAAGTACTAGATTCAAAAATGACGCCTATCCTATAAAAACACCAGAAATACACTAGTTTTGAAAATTAGTTGTCTAACCAACATTGATCGTAAAAAATCGTTGCTTATCGTAATTCTAAAATATCAGCATTCACTGCATCTGCCACTGTATTTTGATAGGCTGACATACGTACAATGGAATTCAAATCGTCATCTGGAGTATTCTACGAATAAATTCTGCCTTCAAACCCCGAATTGTATCCTTAAAGCATATATTTAAATTTTGAACATGTTCATAAACACAACTTATCTAAGACTTCACTAAAAATATTTTTCACTGTTTCGGTATTTCTTAATGTGGTCTTGATGAAAGTCAAATGATTGAAAATTCTCTCAGGCTAGCTCTCATGTCAAATGTTATATCGACAGAGCTACATAGGTATGGTCGAATCACTATTATTAGAGCGCTGAGAGAGATATACTACATCGCGAATTTACTAATATCTGAGAGATATAAGATGTTTTCAGCTCTCTACACATAGTGACGACCATAAATACTTGTGCTGGTCCAAGGCAACACATTATCGACAAAACACGTATAATGCAACTGAAAACAAATTTTCCAAAACCAATAGAAAAGCACTAATGTGCAAGTAAAAAACACTATGATTCAGCTGTAGCTGTAGCTGAATTTTGCAAAAATAAGCTGAAATTTGTAGGCAAATCCGCCAGATCTAGTGCTAAAAGCACCAAATTGGCAACACTGACCCTTACAGTGCATTGCAGTCCATATATAGTTCAGTGGTCCAAACCCTGGATAGGTAGACGTTATACCCTTAGACATTATAATGATTAAGAGTAGTGCTAGGTATTGGAAAAGGCTGTTACAGTTTTTTGCAAACTGCAAACAATATAGTAATAAAGTTTTAATATTGTCTGTTTCTTCAATAATTTTACTGAATACTGTTAACAATTTCCGATCTTTTAATTCAGACCAGTCAAAGGGAGACCATTTGGCGCCCCCCCCCCCCCTCGCTACGCCACAGCTACGCAGCTTCTGATGACATTCAGCTCATACATGAGAGACCTTATTTCTTCATCGGTACCATCTCGGCGAATTTGTTTGCTTCTGTTATGATCAATTGAAGGCTGTTCTTTTCCGGATGTGTCTGCACTCTCATCCGCTAAGATACTGTATGCATCGGACCTTTTTAAATTTTTACATGCTGGTTTTAATGACATCCCGCAGCTAATTATTCATACATTAACACTAATAAATTATATTTTCTCCATAAAATAAGCATAGCTTTTAAACTACATGCTATGTGTTTTTGTAAGTTTATTATGTACCCAATAGTAGGCGGAGTGGCCGAGTGGTAAGGCGTATACATACAGGGTATACAGGGTATACATACACCGCTGTGCTTTGGCAGGCACGTTAAGCCGGTGGTCCCGTAACCAGTCTCGACCTCTGGTTTCGATAACATTGTATTCGATGGTGTCACGTGATACCGTGCCTCACAGAGCCAGGCCTCGGCTTGGGAGGGATGTGCTGAAGCCACCCTCTCTGTTCAAGGGCTATTGGCTATATTAGCCAGCCGTGTTCAGCCAGAATGCTCTGGTTAGAGGTGCGCTGCGCGTCTGTGACATCCACTTCTCGGAGAAGCAAAACGAACTAACTGCGCTGTGATGACACTAATGTCAAATGATAGATCTACTATATCTACTATAGCTACTATAGCTACTATAGCTATATCTACTATATATACTCCACAGAGCAGCTACTAACTGGAGCAACTACGAGGCGGCTCCTCAAGTTGCGTTTCTCAACTCTGCTGGTAAGAGCGGTAGGGAACAAATGAGCGATTACTATATCTACAGAGGAGCTACTCAACAGAGCAGCTACTAAACAGAGCAACTATGAGGAGGCTCCTCAAGTTGTCTTTCTCAACTCTGTCGGTAAGAGCACTAGGGAGCAAAGGAGCGATCTAATACGTATTTTAGCAGCTGCTAAAATGAGCAAGATCAGCTACTAAAATGAGCAACTATGAGGAGGCTGCTCAAGTTGTGTTTCTCAACTCCCATTAACACACTACTTAATTGCGTAGATATTTCGTAAATAAAGCCCGACCAATGTGTTTTTTCTATTTCAGAATTTACAAGGCGACGTTGGGCTGCAGCTCATATTTGTAAAGTTATACGATAACTTTGTTGGAGTTTACACATGCACAGTGTCCTATTGCAACATGCGACTTAACGCTACAGTAGAGGTTGCCACCGTTGCCACCGTTGCCACAATAAGTCCGTAGGCTATTTTGCTGTTTTATATCCGTATACAACGGAGTATGTTTTAGTTGATACAACTTGGCTGGATGCGCCGCAATTCCAATATCCCCTTATTGGATCTACCTTCAAAGTTCGTTGCAAGGTGAATGCGAATACTTCGGCAGTTGTCGATTGGCGTCGTGGTAGAGATATTATTGTAACTAACGACAGATTCGTTATAACGAGTGATGGACTGATTATTAAAGACGTGAGGGAATCTGACGACGGCATATACACCTGTCGAGCCGCGGTTTTGAAAACTGGAAATTTTGAAGCGAGAAATATTAAGGTATTTATGTCATTTTATTTAATCTAAAAGTACTTCTACCATAAGGTGTTTCTTTTGTAATTGTGATTGTAATTTTTATTTATGTTCCAAAGTCGATTTGTGTATGATATTAGAAGAAAACTTATGGAAAATATGAAAATGACAATATGTATGTCGTAGGCAAATTGTTATTTCTGGCAAAAGGCTTTAGCCTAGGCAAAAGCTATTTGCCATGGCAAATAGATATTGAGTCTGTATTAATATGTTTAAAGCTATTTGCAAATGTGTTTGACCAAGCCGTTGTTAGGCAAATAGCATTTTGTATAGAAATCGATCGGTTACGTTTCGCTACGCTAAAACATTCCGTACGGGTAGAAAAGTCCGTAGCGTCATCAATTAATGGGCGTCTCTCTTCCCACGTCTCTGTCGCTTATGGTCATTTATATAACAAAAACTCTTTGACGGCAGGCATTGCCATACACATTGCAGCAATAATATTTTATTTTTCTGTGGCGACTTGATTCAAACGGACAAAAAATGATGACGGTTTTAGCAACCGTAACCATAATCGCAAGTGACAGTGCGCATAGTCAGCATACTGTTGCATTTTCAAATTATCTGAGCTTATGTGATTGTTGTCAGTCGTATTAACTTCATCACCGTTTCTTATAACAATAGACATTCGGTTCGGCTACTATATTTGGGACATCACAGTAACCTCCGCAGTATATCGGTGAACCATTATGAACACAAAACGTTTCAACACACCAAATTTTCACTGAGTTGTACATTTGTTCCGCATGATTTCCGTATGCAAAAGAGGAGGTAGATGATAATATCATCATCTGCATCGATCCGTCAAATCGTCTAGTCGATAAGAATTCAGATTACAGTGTAGTATAACTGTTTCTTGGTAAAAGGGAAACTAAACATTCCTAACCTAAAAGTCTCGTTTTAGTGGAATAAAATCCATATGAAATCGTACCTCCGCACTCATGAGTATTGACGCTTGTCACAACAAATCAGGTGTAACTTCATTAGAATCATGATGATTAGAATACAATATTACTCAGAACTAATCAACGACTAAATATTAATTATGACGTATTTGAGAACTAACATGCACGGATTGCACGCGATTGCACGTAACCTCACATAATTTTAAAACAAACGTGGTTGAAAACTAAATGCTATTTGCCTGACAACGGTCTTGGCAAATACATGTGCCTAGGCAAATAGCTTCAAAAATATAAATAAAGGTTCCATATCATAGCTATTTGCCCAGGCAAATAGCTTTTGCCTAAGCAAAAGCCTTTTGCCTAAAATAACCATTTGTCTACGACATGTATATTAATAATTCACGTACTGTTACATTATTCATTTTTTGTACTGTTTCCTTTATTTTTATTATTTTGTATAAGGCTTTTATAATTTCAACATAAAATGTTTGCGTTAATCAATTGAAACATGGAGAAACCATTCACTGCTTTCAGCTGGAAGTTCAAATTCCTCCAAAAATTGAACCAATTCCAAATGTTATCGTCGCGGAAGGGGAATCTGTATCAGTAATATGTAAAGCCATTAGCAAACCCCCATCTAACTACAAATGGATTAAAATTTATTCCCGTGAAGATCTATCGAAAAAAGGTCGATTTGTAGTCCATCAGAATACTGGAATGCTTATAATCAACAGAGCTGAATTCAATGACAATTCTGCTTATAAATGCAGAGCCGAAAATCCAGCAGGTCGTGATGAGTACACTGTGAATATCACCGTCGGGCTAAAACCGGGGATTTATGAATTATTCAATATAACTGCCTCAATCGGTTATGAAACAAGAATAATTTGCAAGGCTACCGGTTGGCCCGCACCTATGGTCCTATTCAAGAAGTTAAGCAGGGCCGACGTGTTCCATATCGGGCAGCAACCATACGACAACAGAATCCTAGTAGAAAATAAAATTGATGAAGTGAACGGTAAAACTTCTGGTATCCTGACAATTCACAAACTAAGAAGACAAGACGATGGATTATACGAATGCATAGCTGATAACAAAATCGACAAGGCGTTTAAAAGCGGACACATTGCTGTCGAGTTCCCGCCTACTTTTGACCCTACGAAGAATATAGCAAGTGTCTGGACACGGCGCGATAAATCAGGAAATTTGACGTGTGTAGCAGAATCATTTCCCAATGCAACGATTAAATGGAGAATTGGTACAACTGATATTTATCGCGATGATCCGTATATGAAAATTGAAAACGGAGGACCCATATCGACATTAATTGTTACACCTGGACAACCAAATCGATACGCGAACTACGAATGCATAGCGATTAATAGATTAGGTCAGAATAGAATATACTTCACCTTAAAAGAAGCCAAAGTACCAGCGGGAGTTCAACAGGTTAACGTTGCCTTTGTCACCCCTACAACCATCAAGTTTAATATTGTTGGTCCAACGCATGTGACAGGCATGCCCTTGAAGAGTTTTATCTGTAGATACAAGAGAGAAGACCAATCTGTGGATATGAATGAGACTTGGAGTGTCAGTAAGTATTGAATATCTTATTTTTTAAGAACATGTCTAACCTTCTGCATTCTAGATGCCCCATATATAATTGAAAATCTCACACCACAGAGAAGATACTTCTTCAGATTCGCTGCTGTTAATGACGTCGGAATTGGTGGATTTGGGTCAAATATGGACTATGCTATGCCTATGCGCTCCGTTCCAGCAGAACCAAAGATTTTAGTTTCGCCACTAGAATTAGGTGATACAGCACCATATGATCTTGTCACTGTTAGTACATGCGCTGACCACTATGAACTTCGGTGGAATGTTCCATTTGACAATGGAGATCCAATCGATTGTTACTTTATCAGATATTGTGTGGTATGTGTTATTTATGTTCAATTGATATTAAATTTTAACATTAGGGTAGAAACAAGTTAGTCATTGTTTTCTCTCTCGTAACTCAATATAAGGACATGGCTTAGACACAGAATTTTGGTAGATTTACAAGACGATGTAGGACGGTTGCCGCATTTGTTGTCAGGTCACCAGTCTTCATCATATTTGTGACAAAATGCGTTTCAAAGTATCAAGAATCAAGGTTTCATTGCAGCCTGCTCTGCATATTTAAATTTTTTTTAGAATGCTTGTTAACAGTATGCGATTCTATATGACAGCCTTAACACATCCCCCCATGGCGTTTGTTCAGGTTAGATCAAAAAAGCGGCTAAGAGAGACACAGTATATTATGGCAAACTTATAAATATAATTAAAAATAAATTTGCAGTTACATATACCGGTTATTGGAGCTAACCTAGAAAATCGCCTTTGGGGAAGTGTGTTCAGGGGATCATAAAGAATCAGTATTAACTAAATTCCCCATGAGGAAATTTTTTGTTGCAGTGTTATTTTTTGGAGGATAATATCTAGATGTGAAACAAGATGTTTTCGTTTGATAACGACATTTCCCAATATTATTGATAAAATAGTGCGTTTTAGCTGTCTGTTTGCGAAACCCTAGCAAACATCGGCTGAGACGCGCAATCGTTATACCGTAACCAATATTTTTTAAAATTAACTATGAAGCAGAATAACGAGGAATGAATAGTAAGTGTCTGTTGGTGAAAGGTTGGGTAAAATAGTGTTACATTCTGCCCAAAATGTAGTCTTGTTCATCGAATTACGGGACGCCCTCTTATACTGATTTCCTACTTTTTGCATATTAAGCACTAATGAGTATGACAAATAAATTACAGCAAGCTTTAGATGAAGCTTTGAACGGACGCGTTTTAATTTTTAATTTTCTTTAATTCCGTTGACCATGTAAGGTATGCCTTTTCTTTTAGACTGAGAAAATAAACGGTGAATGGCGTGATTCCGAATCCGAGTGCAGTTCAGATATTCAGCCCTTCCAGTTCCAAAGCTATAAACTAAATAACCTTCATCCGGACAAAACCTACAAGATAGAGCTTCGGGCCCACAACGCGATAGGTTTAAGTACACCAGCTCAAATTAGAGTAAAAACAGCAAGAGGTAAGAGCAACTATTTTTAATACACTTCTATCCAAAATAGCGGATGTAAAAACATGTTCAAAATCAGTTTACTCGCAGCTTTAGTATTCACACTACAAGTAGTATTATGTATTTGATGTAGTGGGGTAAATAACGATTGAACGAATAGGAATTTAAACATCGATACCTTGTCGTCAACCACGTATTGATTCAGTTAGTATATTCTTAATTTGTGATTTTACTTTTACGATTTAGTGAATGATTAGATGAATGTGAAATGCGGACCTCGGTTTTTCTCTGCTATTAGGAAAAGTCTATGATATCTGAAGCATATAGAATACTCTGGGTAACCAATAATCTGAGGCAGAAGACAAGCCAACGATTTCAGAATATGTATTCATTTGTAGATTCGTAATTATAGACGTGTCTGATAAACTATAAAGTGTCACACACAACAATCAAAACAAATAAAACAGGACGCGAATAATTTTGCACAGTGCGCACGTCCAATTTTGATCATGCGCTAAGTCGTAAAGTAGCCACAATAAAATATATGGAACTGCAGTTCCATTTAAATTATTGAGTTCAGTTTGGTTCAGTGGTTTAGTCATGGTGGTATGTGTTGCTGTATTCATTTCCAAGCGAACCGTTCAGTTATGGTTCAGTTTTAAGATGCAGTCGTTTAAACACATCGTTCTATTTTATTTATTTTTTAGAAATATGTGCTTCCAATGTAAATATTTCTAGCATGTTATTACATACATATTATTGAATTCATTGCTATTTATTTATTATTCTATGTATTGTGTAAAATAAGTCGTTCTATGATGTTTATTCTTTTCTAGATGCGAAAGGCTCAGTAAAACCAGAAGGTTAGGACGTGCATCTGAAAGATCTGTTGTTTAAGGATAGGCTGCTTACAGTGGAGTACACTCAAGGGGTGCACGCAAAATAAACATTCTGTCACTTATAATATTGTGTCTTATTTATAACACCTCTCGACTTTTTGGTTAAGTCAATTATTTAACGTTATGGTGTATTCGCAACATACTTATTATGACACATATGTACCTACTAGTTTGTTCTATTTTGTACTTTGTGTTATTGGGTATATTTGTTGGAACTCCTATTGAGGTTCATGTGTGGTCAGCTGTTGTATGTGTTGGTTTATCTGCAATAAGAATCTTTTGGATTGTGGAATCTTAATGTGGGTGTGCTTCTGTAGTGATCTGTGTAGTACCAGAGACGGATGGATGCTAGATATATCCGACGAATAGCTAGAATGCGACATAACTTTGAACAGCCGCGGAGAGCGGTGGCCAAATTTGACCAAAATTGCTTGTTCGTCGTTGGTGGATATGCTCCTTCAGGGTTAGCCATTATTTCTGGAACACCCTGTATGTACACGACTTTCAGTTCAAGATGGTGGACCATGAGGTCCTCATTGCTGTTGTGGCCACACAAAATTCAATAACTTGTGTGCAACAGGTAAGATGTAACAACTGTGTTGAAACACCATTCCATCTAAGCTGCCTGAAACGACACCAGGACAAGTGTGCCATCCACCAACAGCATAGTCCGTAATTTTTAATAGATTTTAAAGTTTACTTCTCTCCCGGTTTCATTTTCGTGATAAATTCATTTCAACCAATTCCTTCGGCGGATTCACCGATTAAACCAGAACCTAAGTTTTTAACCATTTTAATCGACATAAATAGATAGTATGATTTTTATATATGTGCGTACTTTTTAAAATTACCGGATACACATTTTTTTATTCAATAAGAGTATTACAATTTAGTCATAATTGACTATTGAGTAACTAAAATTCTAACTTATTTTACTACACATAAAGGAAAAAAAAACATGTTCTTGTTATTTATTGTTCAGTAGTTTCATTTGTATATTTCAAATAATTCACGTGATATCTTTGAACAAATAAATTTGAAAAAAATATCTAATGCAGTAAAAATACACAATAATAAATATATTAATAAAAAATATGTTCTAAATTGCTTTGGTTATAATACTAATATATAAACTTTATCAATTTGGTTTTTCTTCAATATCTCCTTAAATTAGTTGATAATTCAAGTTCCCTGAACAAAATGGACAGGCCAAATTAAAAAAAAGAGGAAGCTATAAAAAACACGATAAATTGTTCTAAAATTGTTTCTATGCCATTTGCAAAATTGTTTCAAAATTAACAATAATTATTTTTTAACAAAAACGAATAACAACAATGTATAAATAATGATACAGTTGACTCGCGGTAATCCGGCAAACGTTTTGCAAGACGGTGTCGGAGTCTAAGTTGGTGTAAGCATGTCATTATTTTCCACAAATAGCGGTTAGTTTTGTACAAATTTTAGTTTCACTGCACAGAGATGTGTAAAAAGCAAACAAATAATTATCAAAATCATTTTATTATCTTCACTACAGAGTGACTAAACTTATCAATATATAAATAAATATGTATATAGGAAAAAAACAAAACAAAACTGTCTATACAAGACTCTACATTCCTTAATTTTATACTTGGGAAATCTGCTATAACTTCTGATGTATCCAAACTATCAAAGATTTCATGTTCTATTGAAACAATGGATACGGTATGTAGCCTATCCTGGTACTATCGTGGCCATATAATACTATGTCCCCTCTTTTGAAGTCCATTTTCTAGCAAACCTAGGGGCGAAAAAATTTTAAGAAATTCTGATGCTGTCCTTGATTAATATGCTACAACTCATAAAAATTAGAAAGCTGTATATGTAGGCGTTTTCCCGATTTTTACAAATTAAGACGAATTGGCGCTGTTTTTGCCCCGTAAATTTCATTCGTTTAACTTTAGCAATTAATTACTCCGGAAATAATCTATAGATTTCAACGAATTAAAAAGTAGAATCGCCTGCGGAATGCTAGCTTTCAATGTGCACTTTTGTAAAATTATTGGATTAGTGCTTGACCCACAAAATGCTATATTATGCAATGCCAGCAATTCCTTTATTAGAAGAGCTATAATAATGAAATATAGACTATAGGCTACCCACTAATTCATAGGTTTAAAGCTTATTACATAATCATGGTTTATCTTGCATTTTCCCTACAAAAGATCGAGTTAAAGCATCTCATGATTGCTGCAATTGACGTGGCGCTCTTCGGTCTTTCGTGCGAGCGGGGGAAGGGATCGACAGCGACGCTGCAAGTAGTGGCGGATCGCACGTGCATTAGTTACAGTTACTAGGAGAACAGTGTTTACGGACACAATACATATGACGACACGGCGATTATGCCTCGCGAAAGAAATTTGGATATCTGGCGACAGATTACCGAATGAAAAAATAATGGCAAAATGAGTCAATAAGATAACAGAACCACGAACAGGCATTTGGAAGTCCCATGGAAATTCTTAGCAATTTAAATCGGGTTTCGGGATTACCATTTAAAATTAATGAACGATCTGCAAAATAATCTATGTGTCTACAAATTTAAGATGCTAAATTTTGACGTTTGTAATATATGTAATATATCAAGAGTTGTATTTATTTTATATTGTTTGTGCATGTATTTAAATGTTATTAATAAATAAACTGTTGAAACTTATAATAGTTTGAATATTTATATAACAAAATCGGGCATACTTTTTAAATATTGCTTGGGTTTATCAAGCAAACTTAATTTAGTATTCACCACTAATCGGAAAATCTGCTAACTCCATATTATTAGATCTATCCTCTTCCATCAAAATATTGTTTACAACCTTATTGTATAAAATTTAAGAAAACATAAACGCCAATCGATAGAAGAGATTTCTCTCGTACCGTGTCACATATTATAATCAAAATTATGCATAAATTAAGAATTTAATTGTTAGTTAAAATTACTACTTTGACAAGTTATCGTTCTTTTTATGTATTGATAATAAGCTGCCCCGGTTCTCTCAGCTGTGTCGGTTCTCTCCGACATGACAGCACCGCTAACGCCTCCCTTCTCCGCCGCACCCCAAAGACCGTAGAGCGTCGGAATTCACGCGGAGTTTCGGCACGATCTTTTGTATAAAAAATGCAAGATAAACAATGATTATGTAATAGACTTTAAACCTATCAATTATTGGGTAGCCTATAGTCTATATTTCATTATTCTAGCTCTTCTAATAACGGAATTGCTGGCATTGCACAATATAGCTTTTTGTGGGTCAACCACTAATCCAATTATTTTACAAAAATACACATTTAAAACTAGCATTCCGCAGGTGATTTTACTTTTTAATTCGTTGAAATCTATAGATTATTTCTGGATTAATTAATTGCTAAAGTTAAACGAATAAAATTTACGGGGCCAATAACAGCGCCAATTCTTCTTAATTTGGAAAAATCGGGAAAACGCGAACATATACAGGTATTAAAGGTAAAATACCACAATCAGTGGTGCCGCATAGACATGAATGCGGTAATATACCCTCAAGGAGATTCCTCTCACGACGAGAAACTAAAGCTCCATCGCCTCCATCTATCGGTATCCTTTACATTATTTTCAAAACAACGACTTTCTTAAATCAAAACAATCGTCTTCCTAAAGAAAATATTTAGGTTGTTTTATATTACAGAAATTTTCTTATTGCAAATATGTGTTGTCTTAAAACAAACAAATTATGTTAAGAATGTCCAGTTATACACTAATGTACCAATCAAAAAGACCATTAACATCATAAAAGACTTTCTCATAGAACAATTACCGAACCACGACTATCTAGACATAATAGACATAGAATTCTTCATCGAATTACTAGAAACAGTGACCAAACAGAACTTTTTTATCTTTGACAACCAATTTTACCATATGAAAGACGGCTTAGCCATGGGATCTTCCTTGTCCGGATTAATGGCAGAATTTTACATAGACCCAAAAAATGCAATTTTCACAAACGGAATCGAGTACTATTGCAGGTACGTCGATGATATATTTATAATGTTCAACGGTACTAACGCAGAACTCATAAGCCTGAAAAACTTATACGATCATATAGGTAACATAAGATTCACTATCGAGAGAGAAAGCAACAATAAGATAAACTATCTGGACCTATCTATAACGAGAAATAGAGACAAACTACAGTTCGGCATATATCACAAACCCACTAGTACGGACATGGTCATCCCAAAGGAAAGTTACACCACAAACTCATATAATGAATCAGCTTTTAGGTACATGTTTAATAGAACAACAAAAATTCCACTCACTCCATCAGAGCTGGAAAAAGAAATAAATCATATAAACCAAATAGCTAAAAATAACGGATACAACACAGTAGATATGCAGAACATATATAACATTTATAAAACCAAAATAAACTGAAGAGCAAGAATTAAGAGGTTTATTTCACCCCCTTGACTACGAACAATCATAATCAGTGCCGGATTTAAGGGAGGGCTGACTGGGCTGCAGCCCAGGGGCCCCCACCAAAAAGGGGCCCCCACCAAAATGACAAAACAAGCAAAAATAAAAAATTATATTTAAAATAATACTGTTCAGGTAACCAAAAATAAAACCAGTACCACAGTTTAACACTTTAATTGAAATCATGTGTATAAAGTAGAATAACCAACTGTCCCTATTTGAGCGGGCAGTCCCGAATTTTGACCATTTGTCCCGAACGATAAAGCGTCCCGAATTTTGTCCCGACTTTAGAAAATGGTATTTATATGTCCAGAATGGCGAATGACTCTAGTGGTAGAGCGTTGGCCTACTGACTATAGGAGGTCACGGGTTTACACCCAGGCCCAACCGAAAATTCGTCCGCCGTCTTTCGCAAGAGACGAAAAACCGTGTGCCCCAGCAACCTGTTGAACAACTCTGGTTGTCGATATTACTGTACAGTAGTGAGGGGAAAGCTCAAAGGGCCGACTGTGGCCTAAGAGCTGCGCGGGAAAACCGCACCCTACCATACATACATACATACATGTCCAGAATCTCAGATACCAGCCATAAACATAATATTTGTTATCGGAGAAAAGTGTACCATACTTTACCTCCTCACGAAAATGGCAAGCCGTATCTATAAAAAAGTTACTGAGATATTTTCTGTTAATTTATAACAACATATAGCGTATTTAATTGGTAGCGTAAATAGTGAAAAACTCACTAACTTTTATGTGGAAATACAAAAATATAGAAATAAATTAAGAATTTACTTTATATTCCTTAGAAAAACAGAACTGCCGTAAGTATATTGAAATTTAGTCAGTCACGATTGACCAAATTCCATATTAAATTTTGTTGACAAACAACATAGTGAGTCTTCGCGTTCATGATTGTAGTACATACATATAAAAATGGTATTTCTAGTTAGAGAAATGCAGCACAAGATTAATCTGTTTTTGTAAAGTAGTCGAACTGATTTTGATTCATTTTAAATTTTTTAAAAAATAGTTATAATAGTTATAATAGGAAAAAGTCCTCTAAAAACCACCGGCACTACTCCACATAAAACAAAACTGAAAATTGTTTTTATCGGGTTTCGATCCAAATAAAACAAACTTTATTAACTTTATTGTTATTGAAAACTCATATTTAATATATAAAAAAGCTTACACTGTGAGTAAATAGTAAACAACAGAAAATCCAATGATAATTTAAGAAAAAAATCCATTATTGGAAATTAGTGAAAAAACAAAACGGACGGATACAATGTGTGTTTTGTATAGTTCTTTAAAATAAAAGATTGTTCAGGAATATTTTCATTCTCAGTTTCTGTATCTACCACAATGCATAAGTAACTATGTATGGTATTGGGACCTATGACATGTTATGTTCTTTATTTCAATTAGTATTCTTTAAAAAATTTTAAAAAGAGCTTTAAAGTAAATTAAGAACAAAAATTAACTAAGAAAGCTACCGTGAAGTTTATTTTCTTGTACCTGTTTCCATGTTGACAACGATGATGGAATAACTACTTAAGATGCAACTTGGTTTCAGCTTCAACTATTCACAATATATTATATACCCCCTTTACGTGAATACAATGCAAAATCATGTCATCATGTAATGTGGTTATATGTTTAAGGGTCACTGCTGCGGTTTTCCCAGAGCCCCACAGCTTTTCTGCTCAGGGGCCCCCAGTTTTTTGCCTAGGGCCCCCACAGCTTTTCAGCCCAGGGGCCCCCACAGTCCTAAATCCGGCACTGATCATAATACGACTTGCAATATGGATTTTACCACATATATATAACAAGGTTCATAACAGTAACATAATAAATATGGTTTACCCTAATTGCAAAGCAAATAACAGATACATAACACTACCATATCACACAACATATTCCGAACGCATAAAGGACACGATACAGAAATATAACATAACAACATCTTTCAAAACTGTACCAAAACTGGGAAATTGTCTGATTAATTGCAAACACAGGTTTGATAACACTATGAGGAGCGGGGTTTACAGGATAAATTGTAACGATTGCGAGAAATTTTACATAGGCCGAACAGGCAGAAATATACTAACGAGATTCAAAGAACACATTAAAAGCGCGAACTCCGCATTGGGACGCCATCTATCCGAGAACAACCACAACTCAACCACACAGAACTTGACTTTACTACACGGGATTGGAAACTCAAACAGATTGTATCTAATGGAGGAAATGGAGATTTACAAGAATAAAAACAAGGAGCCGGACAAGATAATGAATGAATTCACGGAAGTTAACACTAATAGGTTCTTTCTAACATTCACATAACGCGACACATTCACACCTAACTCCATCACGCATGCACGCCAAACTTCACACGAGACGCCACCATTTTATAACCCTAACGCAGTGGACACAACAACACCAAGAAAAGTCGAATTACTATGCGAATTTATGGCAAATGGCGAAAAACTATACAACAGTACAATTCAAACAACAGCTACGCTGAAAAAGAGACCACCAAGAACAGTACCGGCACGAGAATAAGGGGGGAAAAATACGAATAACAATTGACGGTAAATACCTATACAATAGAGATAACGTGTAATATATTTTTTATGTACATTGCAGTTTGCATCTGGTGACGGGGCAACCCGAAAGCTAGCTAATGCAAGAAAACAATAAAACTCACTGAACGAACCGAGGTTGTTTTTATCAATATTTGAACTTCAGTGAACAATGGAGACCTTCCTGGCAAATCAACTATTGATGTGTTTGGAAATGTAGCAATCAAGTCATTTTTGGAAAGATACGGTAAAATATTATATGGATCACTAGGCTGATTATTGTGGTTAAGTAGAGCAGCTTTAGCTGGACTTCGCCAATAAAGTCTTTTTTTATTTATTTATTTATTTATTTATCTGTAAAATGCTGCTTTTCATTATACATATCGGTGATGTTAATGTTTGCAGCTTGATTTCTTGAATCATCTGTTAGTTTGAGTTGCAAATCTTTGCAAAGATTTTGGCAATTCGTCGCTGGTGTAATTAAATCACATATTGTCAAAAAACCAAAGACATCAAGCGTTTTTAATACTAGGCGCAATGTTTTTGTAGGTAGAAAAACTAGTTCAGCGTTGATTTCGCCAGCCAGTTTGGTCGCTTAGGAGGCAATCAGTTTCTTTGCATTGCGAGATAACTTCGGTATTTAGCCCGCCAGCCCCCAGTTATACCCACCATCTACTAAACTCTACTGGACTTGTTTTCAACAATACGTTTAGAAGCAAATAGGTGGCTGTTATCATACATTTATTGGGATTGTAGAAGAAGGCATAACTGAGGAAAAAAATACATTTTATAAATGAAATGCACTACTGATAAATGAGTTTTTAAAATGATTAGATTCCTACATTTGCCGCCCCATTGAAGGTGCCGTCCGTGTGCGGCGCACGCCGTGCACGCCCGCTTACGGCGGGCTTGCAACTACACATAATATTAAATAGTTTCAACCAATTAAGTACAACGTAGTAGGAGTTGGCCTTTCTGAAATAACAAAAAATTAAAAAAAAAAAAAACAGAATGCGCTAAACTAATTTCAAGACATCCGGAGAAATATTCTTCATTTAAAGGTACATTTAATATCAGCGAACTCAATACATTATAATACACACAATTTCAGCCAGCAGGAACATGCCTAAACGTTTTTTTTTTTACCTGGCGGCCAGGGGAAAGACAGAGAGGTAGGTAACACACTCACCAAAGCAAAATTGGTTAATCGACCAACAAGGAAAGTTTTACAGAATCACCAATCATTGAGGCTGAGACAACTGAATCCAAACGCAAACATCTTAAATGGCACGTACCTATAACTTAGATATACTGTGCCAATGCGGGAAATTGACTAACCGACTGCAATAGGAACATTTAAAACATAAGGTCATTTATCCAGGCAAGCATGTATGCTCGCTCAATATACAAACATGGAAAAGTGAGTATTTTGGTAAACTCCCGAACACAGTACGTTGTAACCCCGTAACTGACAGAAAAATCGATTGACAAACACTTGGAAATAGCTGGTATATACCTGAGAGTCAAAAATATTATTGTAATGACAACCTACAGATGCCCGGATGGAAACGTTCCAGTCTATTTGGAAAAGATATAATCATTATTACTCCCCGATCTTTTTAACCGATACAACCCGAAAACAAAAATTATCCTAACCGGTGATTTCAAGATCGACACATCCCCTCACAATATAAATGCACCAGAGCTAACAAACACAGTGAACAGTTTTAGTCTAAAAGAACAACCATGGAGTATACTAGGGTTACGCCTATATCAAATTCAACAATAGATAATATATTCACTACTATTGACGAACATTCTAAGGAAGTGATCCTCCATAGCCCTTTAGATAACAAACATACTGGTCATAAATCAAGCACGTTAACAGAAGAGAGGCGTAATGTACACCAAAACCTACTCGCGCAAGAGAACTGCAACCAGGTTAGAAGCCAAGAAAGTCCAGGAGAAAAGGATGACAAATTCCTGACTACTTACTTACACATTGTAAATATTGCCTTCCCGCTAAAAAGAAAATACCAAATAACACAAAAAAGGAGCATTCACACCTTCCAGGGAAGCAATGCAAATAAAAGAAACACTGTGACTCATTCATGACGATTCCTGTTACACCATTATAACCATTTTGGAGGAGAGGAATTGAATTTTTTTTAAGAAGCCACAAAGATTTCTATTTTAAATATGTACAAAGCGAAAAAAGGGCATTACTATAACTGTATACATACATCAAACAATCCATAACAAGACCTTTTGAAATTAATCCACAAGGAAACTAAATCGCAGCAAAAATCCCATCTTCATCAATCTTCTAGAGACGAACTTAACACCGTCTTCGCCACAGCAGCGGGATGAACTTAAAGTGGAACCAACTGCATGTCAAGCAAATCTGCCCTACGCAAGTAAGTCTTTCTTTCTAACGCTAGTGACAACTCAAGAAATCAAAAGTATAGTGTGCAGCAATTGGCGGAGATTATAAGCGTTGATAATTATCAACGCTTTCTTCTTACTTTGAAACTTCTCGAATACCAAGCAAAATGAAAATTGCTAAGATACCATTTAGATAGTCACCATTTCTTTTCTGAGTAATTTGATATTATTTTAATATTACACTTACCTTTAATCTATTAATCTAATATCTCATAGCCACTGGAACACAGTCGGGGACACGTGAAGTAACACCATAAAGCTCTTATATTCTCCATCTTTATTTGGGACCATCTGTGCCCTTATGGTGCTACATTACGGGTCCCCTATTCTACCTTTAGCACAGCGCTCGCTGGTTTCTCCCATCCGGTCGTTTTGTCATGTATTGCATTAGTGAAAATGCATACATGCAAAACAATATGCGGATTCACCAGCCAATGCTCCATTGAACCGTAAACGATATCTTTTCGTGGCAATATGCTACTTGTCATATTTAGAACACAATAAGCCGACAAAATTTAAGTTTTTTTATATCTGAAAATCGCATGGTGCCATAAAAATTAGTATATTATTTGACGAGCACATAACAAACATATAAATCGAGAGCACGAAGTTTATACGCGAGCCGTAGGCGAGTCTCTTCTTAGTCTCTTTCCATCAATATTAAAGCTGTAGGAGATTTCTAGGTCAGGTACGTCAGGTACATTGACTGTATAATAGCACAATCACTGTTGCTGCATAGACATGTATGCGGTTATATACCCTTACGGAGACCCTTACGACGAGAAACTAAAGCGCCATCTATCGGCATCCTTCACATTATTTTCAAAACAACGACTTTCTTAAATCAAAACAATAGTTTTCTTAACGCAAATATTTAAGTTTTATAATAAAGAAATATTCTTATTATAAGTATGTGTTGTCTAAAAACAAACAAATTATGTTAAGAATGTTATTTTCTTAACATTAGACCATTTCTCTGTGTGATACCCGTGTTTCTTGCCTCCTCTGTCTCTCGTAGGTCTGAACCAAGTTTAGTTTGCTAATTATATGATTTCGTGGCTCCAGCGTCTCCGTTGTCGGTTTCTTCTCATGTGCCAGTCTTTTTTACATACATCTAACAAAAAGCTTTTGGATAAATGAAACATGAATTTTTTGACTTTTCTGAGAAACTTCTTCCTTACCAACATAATTTCAGTCAGAACCGTGGTAGTAATTTACGTATATTCGTCTATATCAACTATACGCAATAACTAAAATAATCAAACATGACTAAAATTGAGTACAATATGACGGTTTTATATAAAAATACAGTTGACATTTGACATATTTCGTCCGGATGGTAACTCATTGACCTCAACTTGATACTGTTTTATAGGCATACTAATCTTAGGTACTTAGGCACGAACGATTATTTGTTTATAATATTATGTACTAATTTTATATTACAATAAATTTTAGTTAAAACGCCAACATTATGCTATTAACCAATACTTATATAATATAATTTATATGATTCCAAAAATATACTAGTTAAAAAGCAATATTTAATGAATTAAAAATATGCATCAATTCTTCATTATCCGGCATTAGATAACAAAGATCAAACAGTATCTAATATATTAAATACTGGGTGCATGTGTACTTGCTCAGAGCTAGCGCACTATAATATAAAAAGACACATTATTGATCAATCATGCAATGTGTATCAGCATGTATTTTGATACATAAACCAATTGTAAGTAAACATGAGTAAATTTTGTTGTTTATGTAATTGTAATTATGTCTCGAAGGTTTCATTTCCTCGATCTAATCGACTTTTCTGGAATGGAAGGTGTAGTTTATGAAATAAATAACGACACGTCATTTTAATTATACATACAATGCAGAAAGTATTGACAGACTAATTAACATGATATATGACAAATACAAGAAAATCTGGGAAATGCCTAGATTACAGTTTATCTTTACAGTTGAAAGAGTTCATGTACGAAATCATAGCGCCGGACTTTGTCCAGCCCTGTACATACTACGAGTAAAAAGATATAAATTGCCGCCTTGTTACTACGGATTGTTGTTTGGCAAGTGCTGTTGTGAAGAAGACACATACGACATGATTCGTTTTATAGTGTTGTGTTTCTGTTTAGCGACGTTAATTTGTAGTATCGCAGCGGAAGTTGTAAAAACAGTACCCTGTGGTAGGTAAATATTATTTTTATTACCTTCTAGTCATACAACTATTTGGAAATTAGAAACTAGTTCAATTTCATTCATCTTCACTCATATTATCCCAACTTGCATGAAGAATAGAAGCACCTAGTTCTTATCTAAACTAACAAAGTAGGTATGTAGTAGCCTCATAATGTAATTCTCTAAAACATGTGGAAACCACAAGTCAGCAAACCCTTTAATTGTTGCTTAAAATAGATCATACGATATGTATGCTTTGTGACTAATAGTAACTTGAACTATCATCTCCTAAATATTATGATCTAAATTATGTATGTAGTATTGCATCTCGTAATGTTTATAAAAGTATTAAAAAATTAAATTAGCGTATTTTTATTTTAGATAGGTACATTGTGTTTTTATGAGAATGACTTTTCGGTGGTGAACACACAGAAATAGAAAGACTTTTCCTAGGAGTTTACTTGGAATTGTTGATGCTTTTTACGTCAATTGTAACCTACGATTTCGAAACAAAGATTTGTTTTCCACAACACCATTGAATTGACACCATTGAACCATTGAAATAGTTCCTTTTTTTCAAAATTTTACTACCATGTCTTATGGTTTCTTCGTTCCTATTATTTTCGTTTCCAGTGAACTTGCTTTTCAGGTTTTTAAATGTACACTTCAATAGTGGCATTTCATTTATATTGTGATCCTATACTTTCAATTCTGCTTTCGCTGATAGTATTACTAACAAGAAAATGGTCGACATATTACTCCATTATCTAAAATGTTCAGTGCAGGTAGAGGATTATTTCCATCTATTCCTATGTTTCTCTTCTTGGATATATTTTTATCATTATGTTTATCTTTACGTTTGTCTTTATTATTATTATTATTAGTCCAAAATATAAAGCGTACAATAATAACATTGCAAAATGTTATCGTGCATTAGATAACAAAGATCAACATATTTAATATAAATACTGGGTACATCTGTACTGATTATACTGGGTACATCTGATTATTATAGTGCGGTACTAGCGCACTATAATAATAATAATAATAAATATATAATATAATAAATAGTATAATAAATAATAAAATAATTTGGAGATACAAGGTTTTTAAGATTTGCAATTGACTTTTTTTCGATGTTTTGTATATGTATACGACTATAACATTTCGATACCGTTGAGATATGAGAGAAAAAAATCTACCATTTTATTTGAAAAAAGTTGGTTGCTATAGCAATAAATCAGCAAAATAAAACATACAACCGAACATTTAAAAACATTGTCGCACTGGTTTCGGAGTAATTCACAAAAAAGGGGTTAGTAGTACAGTAATTGGTACAACGAAGAGAAATAAATCCAATACAGCTGCTTTTTTGGCGATCCGAAAGTGTTAAGTATAACTTTGGCGTCCGCAAATTTTATTAGAGCCTGACACTCTAGAAACCACCCCTAACGGGAACGCTTGTGGTTTTTCACATTGTACTGAAAACCGGCCACGATTTTGCAATTTTAGCTTTTGCACAAAATTCATTCTTATGAAATTCTGCACAAAAGATACATAGATTATTTTTTTTCTTAAATACTGTAGTTCTTAAACTGCAAGCGCTCCAATATAGATGTTAGTTGTTTAAGAGCCACACTGGATATAATAATATAATATTTGTATTATTTCAGTATTATTAAACACATAATATTCCAGTATTCCAATATCAACATTTTCTTTTGCTAATAATTCTAAATTTACATTTAATTCCGTCAATAATTATAGTTTTTTATTAAACACTCAACAACAACATCTGTCCACCACTTTTTACGAACTCACAAACTGATACCCGCGATAGTGGGCTAAAATTATCAAAAAATGTGTACCGTTTGTGCAGAATTTTATAAACATTATTGTTATACAGGAGCTAAAATTACAAAATCGTGACCGTTTTTCGGTTAACTGCCAAAACTCGCGAACGTACAAGTTCGTTAGTTGGTGGTTTTTTAGGGGTACCAGGGAGGGCTTCCAATCCCCGGCAATATGCCGACCCCGGGATTTCAGGATTAAAGATTTTTTAATCCCGGGATCCCAAGATCGATCGCGGATCGATCCCAAGATCGATTCATGATAAAAAGCAAAAATTGCGGGATCAAAACGCCTCGGATGCCAAAAGTTACCAAATGCAGTCAGTAAGAAGAGCCTAAAATATACTTGATTGGACAATATATTTTACCCCGAAACTTGATCAACATTTTCAAATTTTACCTTACAAGTAGAAAACCAAAATTGTCGCTTTAAAAGGTGTGAAAATGTGCGTATTGACATCAATAATAAACTAAATTTAAACTCTATGAGATAATTAATATCTTGCTCATCCATCTTAAATTTGCTCAAACAGTTTACGTTCTTGTAATCCCGGGATTACGGGATTGGAAGCCCTAGACTACCAGGTACAAATAAAATTTGCAAACGGCAAAGAATAATAAACCCCAACACTTTCCGACAATGTTTGCCCTTCACAGCCCACTTTTCGTCCAATTTGAATGTAATAAGTAGTAGCTATTACATAAACTATTTCAACATTGATAAAATATGTTCATAAAATGTTCTTTCATCCCAATTGTTGTTCATAATTATTTTTGTGATCTGCACAATAAACTCACAAATTAATTCTCTTCAAAAACGTTAAATTAAAAAATTTCCGAAATAACTTAACATATCGTATCTAGATTGTAGACTTCCGCGGCCCGAGTCATTTACTTTGAAATACTTGATCCGCAAATAATTTTCAAAATTTATTGGTTAAAACAAAACGTTCTACTCCAATTGTTGGTTTACCATCGCCTGTAGTGAACGCTAGAGCTACCAATCCCGAACAATATACTGATCATGGGATTTCGGGATTAAAGATTTTGTAATGAAAGGCCTTTAATTATTTTATGGTAATTGCAGAAGGAGTTACCGAACAATGTACGATCGACGAAGTACGAGTAAAACCGTGCAAAGAAGCCGCTCGGAATGCCGCATGCAGGGTTAAACGTGGCAACCAAGCTTCAATCGAGATTGATTTTACGCCAAGTAAGTAATAAATCTTTTCTAACCATTAAATCAAGATTATGTCAATTATGACTTCACATTAATTGCCCGCCTTCCACTAATTATTCAATGCAGATTTCAGTTCGAACACCTTACACTCGCAACCGTACTGGGACAATGGTATTAAGGACATTGAGATGATTGGCATGGACACAGCTGCTTGTAAAACAACGAAATGCCCCGTAACTCAAGGGGAGAAACAAACGTACAAATACAATCTCGACATTAACCAGAATTATCCAACGGCCACCTACAATGTAAAGTGGAAGCTTACTGGAGATAGTGACGATAAACTTTGCTGTTTTGGATTTAAAATTAAAATAATGAGATAGAATTGAATTATACACAGATTTTCACCATATTGCTCGGATATCGTTGCCCATACCTAATTCTCATTAGCATTAATAATAAAGAATAAACATATTTTAAATTAAATGTACGTAGGTTTTATTCGTAATTTCTACTAATTTATACGTAAGTATTTATACGTAAGTATAGCAAGACTTATTCTTTTATATAATCCTCACTCCAATTTTTAGTTGTAAAACTACAACACAGTAATTTCTAAAGGGTGTAAAACGCTAATATTTGTTAATACCATCTATTATTATTATTAACTATTTATTTTAAATAACATTGATAATTACAGGTCTTATTCTTATTTGTGAGTCAAAAGACTCACAAATAATTGTTAGTCTATTCTAAAATTAGACACAACAAATACGAAACTTTCATATCAAGTCAGGTATTCAGTTTTTTTTTATAGTAGTGCCCGCACACCATTTAAACAATGGCTGTAAACGCTTGAAAAATAGTTAACAAACACACTTTTCGGATTTCACTTAAAATTTCAAAATCTTAGTACGTTTTAAATAAAAGTAAAACAAGCATTTTATTTATGTTTTTTATGTGGGAAAAATCGATGTTAAGTATTTCGTCATCAGGCTCTTCTAATTGGTAATAAAAAATAAATATAAATTGAAGTTAAGGTGCGCCAAATACTTATCTAACAATTTGACACATTAATATTTGGCATAAATATTTATTTATTTATTTTTAATTGACATGGTGATTTTCATAATTTGTTAAAATCTGATGTGGCAAGGCACATGACTTTATCATACAATATATGAAATAAATAGTTTAGCTGCATGAGATTCTATTTGATCGAGATTGATCGTGTCTGCATTAAAATAAAACAAGTTAGCCAGGATTTGACAGATATTTTGATAATATCATATAAATACAAAATGACACTAGCGTTGCGACATATAATTCTATCTCATCCGACGTAGTGCCACTGGACACACTACGCAAAGACTTGTATTATTCTTATTTATTTATGTCTTTTCTTAAGTATGACTTGGAACATCATCAACTTTATTGAGTTTATAAAAGTATTTGGTTTCTGTGAGACCCTTCTGAGTTTTGTGCGATAATTGGTTCAATAAGTGTAATTTGCAAAAAATACTCAAATCAAATTGTGTCGATGTAAGCCACATGGCGTATATTACTCATTGAAAATCCACGTGCTCAAGGACTAAAAAATCAAGCTGACTCTGTCTAAGTCTATCATGCTTGCAACCCCTACGCGCTCACTTTATAATACAATGTTATTATAACTCAGGTATTCATGTAAAATTCTCTCTCTTAACGGTATGCAGGTAAGAAAGTCTATATGTGAATGCATTCTAATTTTGGCACAGTACGAATACCATTATTATTTGGCACAGATTTCAAAAAATGTAACATAATTTAGATAATTTTGTAACAAGTTACAAAATATTATTTAGGAACATTTTACGAGGAATCAAATTGTTCAATACGATTAAAGAGAATATCTAAAACCGATATTACATCCATCGAGAATGTAATATAATTAATTAATCCAATGGGAAACTATGTATTTATCAATTAGTTCATAGTTCATACATAACTATTATTATTACAAGTTGGTATCGCTTTTATGTGACTATATACATTTATAACTAACTACGATATTGATACAATAGAGTTCATTGTCTTCTAATTAACTCTGTTCTACGATATTATATTATAGAGGTATTAGTAATTTTCCGCATACGTTACAAATTATTCCTCTGAATTTATGTCTGTTAGAACGCAAAAGCATTCTTAGTATACCTGTGCTGTATAAATTAAATGTGCCCAGCGAAAGAGACATTTTTAGCCTCCTATACTGAACGTAAATATTGAACGTGAAAAGGTTCCGTTTATAATCACATTTTTCGTATTTTTTAACATATTCTCTGATTTTGAAGGCATGTATTTGGTAGCCCTAAAGGTTATTTTATTAGTACAGATAATAGCAGTATTAATTTAATTACGATAATATTCGATTCGGTAGGCACCGCATTTACTGTGTATTATGTTCGGTTGCTCGCCTACTGAAGAATCGGCGCGTTACGTTCCGTTTTAATGATCTCTTAAGGGCCCTACACACACGGCTTTGTCACAAGTCAAGTAGCAAGACTTAGTCGTGTTAGTAGGACCGTTTAGGTGCAAAATCTTGCCACTTGCTGTATGGTTTGTGGCAGCATTGATTGTGCTTATAAGAGTTCGTTTTATTTCAGTAGTTAGATATGACTGGATTTGTACTATTTTGCTTCTTTGCTATTTCTCCATGTTGTTAGATTATTTTTTATAATTAGGAAACAAAATCACAGATATTGCAAATACATTTTAAATTGAAACTAAAAATTAAAATTAATTAAAATTAAATAAAGATTAAAATTATATAATACTTACACAGTACATTGTTTAATTTTAAACCATTGTTTTCAGAAACAATAAGGTCCATGGTTGTTTTTATTTGATTATCGATAAAATCAAAAATTATCATTTCTCAAACCTACTCTGGACGAATATTGTTATTGAGAATTAATAATCGAGAAGAATATAATGTCGATGAAGTCATATTCTGTTTTGTAAGCTGTGGGGTTAGCCGGCCGTTTTTTTGGTTTACTTAAAAACTCAAGCCACATTTTCAGCAACATTTTAAAAGCGTTACTAGCATGTTAGTGATTTTTATGTATGTTATTATAATATGTTAGTGATTATTATATGTTATTATAGTATGTTAGTGATTATTATATGTTATTATAGTATGTTATTATTATTATGCGGAAATACTGTATTGCTATGACCAGGACATCCATTCATTCTACCAACAAAGTGAAAAGAGTCGTTTAAAAAACGTATTGTTATTTTTTACTTTATCATACGCAGTATGATGAAGTATTGTAATCGTGTATGTGTGTGTGTATGTGTGTACCCGATTTTTGTGGAGACGATTCCGGAGAAACTACTAAAGGCGTCGCACATAGTGGCAGAAGACCATCAAATGTGGCATCAATTCAGCGCTTATGAATTTAGAGAAAAACTCTTTAAATTATTATTATAAAGGTACACTAACTATTTTACATTGTCTTTATCACAAGGAAATTGATAAACAACCATACAGAGTGTCCCAGCATGTATGAAAAAATGGTAACTTCCTTGTTATTGATTTACTGGAAAATGTCATACTTTATAAAAGTTTGCCCTTCTCCTAAAACGAATAATTAAAGCATAAAATTTGTAAATTTCTGTAAATTGTACAGGGTAGTCTAGAAAATATGAATTTTACTAAGTGCATATGTACATGTACATGCATCTTAATTGTTACTCAGTTTTTACTTGGAAAGATTGTCTAGTAACGTCTCGCCGAAAATATTGTACCTATCTAACATGGGCGCCGTTACAAAATGTTCCAGTGGGGCAAGATTTTTTTTAGTAATAAAAGGTGACGTAGTGTGAATGACTATACTATTAGTTATTTTGTAGCGTTTTCGTTGTTTTATTTGTTGTAAATGGCATTGATAGAGACATATTCGTATTTATTAGGTAGGATTCTAAAATTGAGACACAACAAACATGAAAATAGACTATATTGATCGCTAAATTTAAATTGCATTCACCCTGAAAAATCTCCGTTGCTTTTATGGTTGTGTCATTTTTATTCATTATTTTATGTCATTAGCCACGGTTGTGAAGAAAATTTGCTGCCTTTCTATCGTTTATTACGGTGTAATTAATAATTTTTGTTAAGAATATTATTTGTAGGTATTTATATATTTGTTTCAGAATCATTGAACTTTTATCCTAGAATTTTAGATTTAAAATTTTTTTACCCGAATTAGCAACAACCAATGACTAAATATAGAGAAAAAGTTGAAATTTCTGTGATAACGAAATTGTTATTTTTACTATTATACGTAAACAGTTGAAAGGCGACAATGCTAGGTCAACTAATTATGAAACTTAAAACTAATTATAACTTATATGTAAGCTGTATAGAAAATAGTATACAGACCATAGTAAACAAATTTTGTATGTCCGGAAATGTATTATTTGAACGCTTGAGAGAGTCGGAAGATTAAACTAATTTTACAAACAGCATAGGTAAAATAGTGCAATGGAGCATACGACAGCACTTTTAAAACCAAATAACATTTGTGTGATTTTTTGTTATTTATGTATTAGAAATAAAATCTCTTTGATCCTTTGATTGTTATTTATTTCAATAGGAACCGGTTTCGATCAGCTAAGTGATTATCATCAGCCTAAATGGTCAAGTTATGAATGAAACAATAAAAAATTGTAGAGCAGCAACGACGCAATAGGCATCTCGTTTGGAGAGTGAACGGAAATGTTTCCGTTCACTCAGACTCAGACTTGGAATTTGTCGCCATGTTGGTTCCGCCATGTTGATTTTTTGAAATCTGACATCAGATCTTAAACCTGATACCCTTAAATATCACTGGTGCTAATTTTTATGCAAATCCAGCTTTTTATTTTTGCCGCCATATTGGCCCCGCCATTTTGAATTTCCAAAATATGACCACAAATTTTGAATCAGAGACCCCAAAAAGTTTATAGAAGTATGATTAAAACGTCTGTTACAAAAGTCACATTTTTGGCGTACCGGCTCATAGCTATGTGCTATCAACACCATAAAACATCAATATTTAAAAAAATGCAAAAAGCTGCAAGTGAGATCAAGTGGGCTTTGTTGTAGGAAATCTAATGAACGTAAAAATCGCAAAACTTGAACTAACAACTTCTAATAACATAACGTTACTCTAAACAGAAACCAAATTTATATAAAATGACACTGGTATATTCAGTATTGTTATACTGCCTAAATGTGAAATATTTTATGTAGATGCAACCATATCTGGAAAATACATACCTGGAGGTAACGATTCCATCCCATTTATAGTGTGTTTTTGCCGAAAGTACTTCACAAACAATACATCAACCTAACTATTTGTTTGGTCTTCAAAGTTCATATTTAGCAGTTTTATGACCAAACTTAGAGCTGAAAAGCTTTTGGTTCAAAAGGATCCAAAGGAACTGGCTGTTTCCTCTAAGCATTTTTCAGGGATTTTGGAAATGAGCCGCCATTTCTGTTATTTCGTCAAAATAGTTAAATAATAAATTAAAGTAGAGGAAATTTTGTATAATTTATGTCTATAACATTAGTGGTAAAATTACTAGTTTAGCTGGAGGAGCAAGTTCTATTTGGTCGAAATCGTTGCTGCATTAATAGTAGGTAGCCTGGATATTTTGAAACTTTTGACAGTATTCAGAACGTCAGCGGTTGCAAAACGTCAATTCAATACGCAAATGCATCGCAAATGTATATACGCTACGAGAAACAATATTGGAACATCTTGTGACCATTTCTTCACAAAGTCAATGTGTATGTCAAGTGCGGATAGCAATGTTGTTATGTTTTCGCGAATAAATGCAAGAAAGATTGTAAGACGGTATGTTAACCTTAAAACTTATTTGAAATATTAAGCATAATTCTTTATGATCTTTTGTAGTTAGCACTGAAGACGTGGCAATACCCGAAAATATAGTATGCTAGAAGTCAATATAATATATTAATCATCAGAATCAACAACCTTTTTACTTTATCATATGTCGTATGACAAAGTATATCGTGGCGAAATTTTTTTTTAGGTTTTAGCGGAAATATGTCCTATTGGGTTCCCTAAACATTTTTGAGCCGCTATTTCTGGAATTTCGTCGAAATAGTTAAATAATAAATTAATGTAGAGGAAATTCTGAATAATTTATGACTATGACATTTTTTTAATAAAATATATAGTTTAGCCGCATGAGCAAGTATAATACGTTTCTTTAATATGGCAAAGTATTAAGTTATGCTAACTAAACTATTATATGGCGTGTGATAGGCGGTGTCTTAGATATTCTGGATATTATAGTAAAATTTTCAAAAAGAAGGACAAAGTCCGGCCAATTTTGGGACGGTTGGTCACCTTACCATGAAGTAACAAAAGATGATAACTTTTTTCTCCTTCGTTAAAGATATGAGAGATAAAAAAATACCACTCCTCAACTATGACTTGGACAAACTATTTTTTTTTAAATAAAACTTAAAGCAGTGGTTTAATCTATGCGAAGTGAGTGTCCGATAAATAAAAATATCTCGTTATTCGCACATATTTGAAGTATAAATCGTTGATTTTCAGTACTAGAAAAGTAACTTGATGATGTTTTTTCGGCTATACAATCTTCAAATTTGTCTGGCATTGCCAATCACCAACTGTGACGATCAGCAATCCTTCTCCAGGATGCCCAATATTGACAACAAATACAGGACAACAATGCCAAATTTTTGCTGAAATTTAGAGAATTTTTGTCGGAATTTAACAATGTTCAGATTGTATGGCTTTAGATAAGAGAATTTTTGTCAAAACCCATTTCTGATGAACATCGACTTTACGTTTGAGAAATGAATACGAAAATCAAACTTATGTTTCTTCAATCTAGTACCCACTGTAGCGAACATTTTTTAATTCCAGACTAAATTCTAGGGCATAAAGTAGTGAGATAACAGTATTCGAAAATCAATTGCTTTTTAGTTATTGCTTTTTCTGTTTTAAAAAAAGCAGTTTCAAAAAAGATTTCGTAACTTTTGTCTATTTGTTCGACGTGATATATGTTGTTAATCAATATATCAGAGATGTAGCAGAGATGACTTACCATTTTAAGCATTTTAAAATACTAACACACCGTTGTGTGAAAATCTGTCGTTTGGAAATAATTGATTGTTTCGGCAAAATTGTGGCGTTCGGACTTTCACTCAGCAATTCTTTTTTATTAGTTTATCATACGCACTACGCAGTGTGATAAAGTATTGTAATCGTATCGGAAATAGGTCTTTTTGGGTCCCCCTGAACATTTTTGACAAAGGTACAAAAAAATGTCTGTCTGTCTGTCCCGGTTTTTGTGGCGACGATTCCGGTCAAACTACTAAAGGTAAGGACGAAGCTTCATATTTAGAAGTTTCATGATCAAACTTAGAGCTGAAAAGCTTATGGTTCGAAAGAGTCCAAAAGGAACCTGGATGTTTCCTCTTAGCATTTTCAACGATTTTGCAAATGAGCCGCCATTTCTACAAATTTCGTGAAAAAAGTTAAATAAGAAATTAAAGTACAGGAAATTCTGAGTAATTTATGTTTCCGACATTTTTTTGGTAAAATTAATAGATTAGCTGCATGAGCAAATTGTATTTGATTGAGATTGGTCGTGACTGCATCTTAGTTAGCCAAGATTTGACAAATAGTTTCATTCTAATGTCAGTAGGTAGTGTCAAACGCTGATGTTTTGACAATACCTACAAAAAATCTATTCTGCAGTCTATATATGTTTGTTTGTGACCTTTGTTTGTTCTTTTATGTTCTCCTGGCTAACTAGTTTAAAGAACGTCGACAAACTGATAGTAACTGTGAAATAATTTTTTTTAAACTGCTATTTTCAAAGAAGAGAATACCTAAAAAACGAATATCTTAGTACTTATTACCTTCAAATTCAAGGAATTAAAAAATGTGCGAAAACATTTAAAAACGCAATAGTTGAGTTGCTACAATCTAATGGCACATCCTGTATGAGGCCACTTTTCTGGGGCAACTGTCGATTACAATTGTCTAACAAACAAAATACTAATAAAACAGTATGCATTTGCCAAGGACTAAAAAAAATGTGTGTATAAAATTCATATTACCTACAATTGTTTTAAATAAGATTAATATTATGATTTAAATTAATGTTTCGCCAGTTTCGAGTAGCCGACTTTGCTTTTTCCTAACTAAAATACAATATGTAATTAATTTATTCTATGGGTTATTACGTAAATTATCCTGTAGGTACTTTAGTTCAATTACCGTCAATTCAGGCAACACGGTACGCAAATTAAATTGCTACATTGTATTCAAACACCACAAGTGCTGTTCTCACAATAATTGATAAACTAATCCTAGATGGTTGTGGTGCACCACACGCACCTCTTTTGTGAAATAAGGGTGCCTGTAAAAAGAGGGGTCCGCCATGAATACCTAAATGAGGGTCGGAGGGATTGTGCAGATTATATCTAACCCCGACATATTTTAAATACACAATTATACTAATACCGTACAACCTATATTTATTGCGGACAGTGTGTAATTTGCGATTTAAACGAATTTGTATTTATTTGCCGAGTAACAGATGTAGGGTAAATAATAAATTATATAGCGATACAGTCGTTACTATGCGCATTCGGTTTGCCGAACGTTCGGAATAATTTATTTAGATAATCTATTTCGAATGTATAAATTTTGATTTAGATATCTTTGTAAATTTGATTTATGTAAGCCATAAATTAAAAATCCCTTGCTATCTACTATTCATATTAAATGTTTGGAATAAATAATCAATTTGGCCATGGTGGTTTTCATGATTGAACACTAGGATCAACATAATAAAAGAGCAAATAAAACAGTTAAATAAAACAATTATTTATTGCTGTCACGATAGACCGGCACTCCATTGCAAGTTCCGATTAACCTGTATGAGAAAATTAATCATTCCCATAATTTCCACATTGTATACTGCAAGAAACTATAGGCCAACAACTAATTTTGATAAATTTTGCTATGATGTTTTATAACTTTTGTAGTCTATTAGCAACGAGCATGATTATTTAAAGGAAGAACGTTAACATTGTCACGGTGTGATGGTGTAAGGGAAGTGGTGGTCTACGTTTGAGATACCCTATGGAGTAATTAAGGATTTTGGATAGGATACTCTGCGGTAAAGTCATACAGTAAACTCGGAAAGTATAGATCCATGAAAAAATCTCTCAGACGCTTTGTTTTGTTAACCACGTTAATCACGTCGATTTTCAGTTATAAAAATACACAATTCTGAGAAATAAATCAATTTTCGATAGTTATTGATTCAGGTAGATCTTTTATTTGTCAAATGGTAACGGGACATATTTAAAGGCCTTACATAGGCAAATTTTTGAGAAAAGCATGGATTATGTGAATTGAATAAGAAATTACGCTTTCGGCAGAAATATTTATGTTAAGTAAAAGGCATAAACATAACCAAATTTTCGTTTATGGGTACTTGTGGCTACATGTTTCGAGGTACAATAACCTTGCCTTCAGACCGTGCGTCAATTTACCATAAAAACAAATCCGGGCATCATAATTTTCTACCGCATACTGATTTCGAAAAAAGTATGATCGAAATGTGAAAAAACGCTATTTTGGTAATATTTACAAACTTTTAACTATTGTCCTAGAGACCTGAAAATGGTCTCATAGTAAACTTTAACTTAACTTACACTTACCAATTGTAAACTTTAATCTTTGTACTTTTCCTAAAATGCAGACAGTTTCTCCACCAATGTTTTTGAAGCATTTACAACAATTGCAGGTGCAGTGCGGATGCGTCCATAAAAGAAATAAAAAATGCAATAGCCTGACGTGATATGCAACTTGCAATATTATTGCAATATATTTTTCTCAAAAATGTTCTTTATACACTGTCCCAAAAACGGTACAATTTTGCATTTACTCATATTTCCAAAGATATTACGTAAATTCAAGCATATCTTGGAAAAACTAATTGCTTACGTTGTGAAGATTGAGAACATAGGTAACATATTTGCAATAATTTCACGTTTCAATCCAATGTTATGTTGCTTTATGTATGGCTATGCAACATTTCTGGTAATATCGGGGCAATCTAATGTGATGAAAGCTGTAATAAAACTAGCAGGTAATAAATATTTGTTTTCTTTTGGTAACAAATAACAGTAGAGTTTTTATAGTATCGTATACAGGGTGATTTTTTAGTATCCAGGATGAAATTTTCAAAAATTGTTTTTTGCTGTTTTTGCTCGAAAATGCAGTGAAGTTGGACGTTTGAAACGATTACATTGCACAGGCACGACAAATCCAACTGCGTACTTGTGTTATCTTTAAAGATGGTGAGGACACTATGGCCACTTTTAGTTTTCATATGGGCGCCAGGTTCGATTTTGACTTTTGTTAAGAATTTTCTAATCTTTTATACTGCTTCTACTACACTTATTGGGCTGTAGATTATTTGCAAAATTTTATGTTGTTTTTTGCAATAATTGGCAGTTTGTTTTCAGTTTTCTGACGGAAATGTCTTTCCTGTTCGTGTTTCACGTAAAAATTACATCTTCATATGAAAAATATCGAAAAAAGGAGCAGGCTGCTGTTAGAAGTGCTCTTCATTTAAACATGTCATTAAAAATAAAAAAAGATAAACTTGGTTTGAAGTCATGTAACATACTTAAAAAACGTTGATTACAGCGCAAAGACCCATTTAAAAAAGTGTCGTTACGCAAAAACAATTGAAGGTCGGAAACTAAACGAAAATATGTATATTTTGATAATTAAAAAGTTTGAGTCGAAGTTTCCGACGATTTGGTTTAATGTATAAATTCCC
Source organism: Melinopterus prodromus (assembly GCA_964023965.1). Taxonomy (NCBI): domain Eukaryota; kingdom Metazoa; phylum Arthropoda; class Insecta; order Coleoptera; family Scarabaeidae; genus Melinopterus; species Melinopterus prodromus. The sequence goes on from CAXIES010000043.1 coordinate 85,277, forward strand.
AACATTTTTTTTTGTTCTACACTATATTTTTAAATATACGCAGTTACAAGTAAAAACCTTTGCAATTTTAGCTTTTATGTTCGATGTTGTAGAGGAAAATATTCAGATAATATATAATAATTTCAAGAAAATCTCAAGAATATATTTATAATTAAAAACTGAAGCTGAAATATTTCATACAGCAACATTATTTGCCCGGTATATTAATAACACAGTGGAAAAATCATCATCTGTGTTAAATTTAAATTAAATTTCAAGAAGATTGTGCGAAAAACAATTTTAGACGACTGCACAACAAAAACCAAAGTACAGAAAGAAATAAGTAGTTAAATACCGTCTGTAGAATTCATGACTACGAGTATTTATTAACGTGAAGTTATACCGACGGGCGACGGTTAAATAACGAACAATTATACGAGTCTTTATGAATACGGGTATTGTTAAAACTATATTATGAAAATCGCATACGGTATATATCTTCTTCCGCGATAGAAAAGAAGTCCTTTACGCTTGTCGCAGATATCGACTATTGTGTCATCCAAATCCATTACTCATGGAACCCTACAGTATATTGCACGGTCTGCAGTATGATCAAAATACAAATGTTATCGGGTTTGTTGTGCCGTATATACATACATTTGTCGATTTAGGTGCAGTGTTGCGGAACGAATTACTTATATCGATGCGACGCTATGTATTATCAAATCGTGATCAAATAGATGGAAAACAGAAGGGTGGGTCGGAGCACCCCGGCAATGGGGTGATTTGAATTAAGATTGGGGTAAACGGAGCGGAAAACCTATTAAGCAATGGATCCGGCGTAGTCACATAGAGCAGATGCTACTACATTTTCTAATTTTTTAAGCACAATGGTCATACATGGTCATATACTTTCCAGCAATTTTTGCTGTTAATTACAAATATAAACACAAACTTTGATTCTTTCAATATGATTATTATTAGGTATGTAAAGTAAACGAATGACCATCTATCTATCAGAAACTTCTCGTGCTTCTCAACCGTTTTACTCCTGCGGAACTCTTAGAAAATTACTTCTACTGTGAAATTAATTGTAACTGTAACTTTCCTGTGAAATTTTAAAAAATTCCTTTCGGATTAGGGCCACACGAATATGTGGGGAATTAGATGTAAAAACAATACATAAATATGAATTTTGAAAAAATTAATGCAAATAACCAGCGATGTTTTAGTTAATTCTTTTTTTACAAGATTTGTTGTAGTTTATTTATTACAGCATTCTTTCCTTTAAGGACACTAGGGCGGATATTTTTTTTTAGAATGGAACGATCCCCTCCAACTTGTTACCAAATCCAAAAAATATATCTTTGAAAAACATCTGTTCTGCAGACTTCTGTTCTCCATGGGCCGCGCCTGACAAAACGTAAGTTTTTACAATTGATTTTTTTGGAGTTTGATTTGATTGTCAAATGTGTAATTTATTTCTCATTTCCTATAGCGCTTGAAGAAGTGCCCAGTAGGACACAAAACACAAAATAGATAGATTGATAGATAGATATTTATTTCATGTAAAATACATATTACGGTCCAAACAATATACTTCATAAATTTCATAAATATGTAGCTAATTCACAGATTACAATAAATATTAGAGAAAACTGATGTTCTCTGTCATGAACTCCTGGAGTGACTAGTATGCCTTATCAATAAAGTGGTTTTTGAGCGTCTGTTCACGCAGAGCGAGCTGATTCCAGGTCTTGGGAAGTTTGTTAAAGAAGTTGTCACCTTGTTTAGCAGCATTTGTTGTTTGCAGTCGATGGAAGGGCACTGTGAGATTCTCCTTGGTACGGATGTTGTGATCGTGTTGTTAGTCATCCTGGTTAGGTATAATGGCAGGTTTTGTCGTACGTCAATTAGTTGGAGGTATATAAAGACAGATGGAAGAGTGAAAGAGACAGTATTTTCTGCTATCGGAAAAATGGTCTTACGTGGGTGTCACGTAACAAAACGTAACACAATGTAACAAAAATAAAGAATCCGACCACTGTTTATTGTATCAATATATCTGTCAAATCCTGGCGAACTAACTTTATTTTAATGCAGATAGGACCGATCTCGATCAAATAGAATCTCATTTACTATTAATTTTATAAATAGAATGATAAAGTCATGCGCCTGGCCACATCAGATTTTTTATAATTATGGTAGAAAAGTCAGTTTATTTGTAAAATTAACTGTTTAAACAAATGCCATTTCTTTAAACATTTTTTTGCAATACGCCGAACATTATTTTTTTTAGATCGGTGTGGCCAACTGTTATTCAGAAGTGCCATCATTTATATTTTGGGATGATTTCCAGTGTTTGAACAGTGGAGTACACGGAACAATTTCCAGGCAGCATAAATCAACATTATCCTGCGACACACAATGGTAGGAAATCAGAATAAGAAATGAAAGAAAGGTAAGAAAAATGTTTAATAAAATTTGTTGACTTTAGAAAATTTAATATTTTAAATATCCAATATTCCAATTTCCCGAAAAAAAAGATCTCAAATCATTTCAATTTTTTCGAATAAATGATATTGAAAACGAAGAATATTTTATTATTTAAACCATGGAAATCATCCCAAAATATAAATCCTGCCACCTGAGAATAACAGATGGCCAGAACTATCTAAAAAAAATTTAAGTGAACTAAAAAAAAATTTTTTGAGACATATTGAATTTGTTTAATCAATTGTTGGCTTATTAGATAATATTGATAATAGGTTTGTTAGATATCTCGAACATGAAATTTATAGTTAATTTCACAAAAAAAGCTGACTTTTCTACCATAATTAGAAACAAATTTGAAAATGAATAATAATTGATTGTTTAAACAATAGGAAGATGTTTGTTTAATGAACAATGTCACTGTAACATAATAATTTGCCCTCTCGATCTCACTGATTTTCAAGAAAAACGAATTATTTAAACAAAATTTCTTTAAATAAATGTAAATTAAATGACAAATGTTTATAAACATTCCACTAGACGTATAGTAATAATTTCAACAAGAAAAAAGTGACTGAAATGAAGAAGAAGGATCAATTATCTGAAGAATGTACATTTTTCCATTTAAGGGTAGTTTTCAAGATACTATGATGTATAATAGGTCAAAATCTTCCTTGGAAAGTCCTCTAAAAGTCCTTAAGAAATCTTAAGTTTTCCCAAACCCTGAACAATTATACTACAATTACAATTATACTACAATTTTACATACCAAAAAATGTCTTCTTCCCATGCATTTTCCCATGTAATTTTAAGGTCTTGACAAGAACAGTTAAAATCAAAATTTCAAAAACAAAAATACGTTGTCACTTTTCTTGAATTTGGAAACGATTTGAGGGGATCGTTGCTTTCTATCATCACAAAAATAATTGCAATGCATTTTTGAACTACCCTAATAGGCATCCTTCTCCCATACAATAAGTAAATTTAGACACAAATTTAGACACCTTCCGTTTTGAGCTGGATAAGCCCATGCTTCTATGTAATTATCCTTGCGCACACGGATTTTGTAATATGTACCATCTAGTACACAGTTGTCACACTAGAAAAACGATTTTTAAGGATAAATATGCGGCAACACAAAATGACTCCTGCAGTACACACTTTGCAAAGTGGTTGTAGAGAAAACTGAAGCAATAGTTGCTATGAATGCGCGCTTATGTTGTTGTGAAGATATCAACCTCGGACCTGAGTATGATTTTGTTAACATTACTGGTAAGAATCTAAGATAATTTGATGCATAAAGAAGGTTAAAAATAATGACAGTTTTAGATCGTAGTTAAGGGGTAAACAGATTCCTACCAAAGTATCTTCACGCGTATACGCGTGAATGATCATATAATGGAGGATGTTCTTGTTCGTGTATTTCAACGATTGATGAGTTAACAAACAGGTAACATGTTATTATAAGTTACTATATATAAGTTTTTTAATAACAAAATTGTAATATAGAACTTAACTTGAGTAGCAAGGGTCCTTTCTGTATACATAGAAGTTTACTCGGACCTTACAATGGATTTCTTCGTGCTCGGTTAGATCTGTTTCTAGTGATTGCCAGCTGCATCACAGAAGCCCTCCAATGTCCATCTATTTCGTCGTTATGTTGATTTACGTGTTAGTCGTGTAAATTGGTATGTGGACGGTGATTCAGGGATTGATAAAATCGCAAAAGTGACAACTGCACAATACTCGATAAATCCAGGGAAGCTGCCCGACACGTTTATCACCCCTGGTACGATTTCTGGATAAAGTAAGGCACACCGATAGCATTGGCACCATTACGAAATGTGTGTGTTAAAAGTGCTAACCCCCATTTAGGGACCACCCCAAATTTGACGATTGCACGCGGCCCCCATTCACTTACCCTTAATTGTGTGTCCAAACAACACGCTACACGTGAAATTTTATTATTTCCGTGCAAATGCACTCTATTTTCTCTATGTGAAAACTCACGAAGATCACGTGCTATTAAACACAAGCGGAGGAGGTTTGCGATTTGATTAAACGGTTGCCCCTTGTTATTACACCCGATAAATTTGGTGCCCAATGTTTTTGTTGCGTGCCCAAACGTGCCACTTTTTAAGATACGTGATGAATGTGAGGCTCGAAACATCTGACACGTTTGCAGTAAATATACTGAAAACGCGTCAGCTGGTTAATAAACCAACACTGAAAGTAACATTCTTTCTCCACTTTGCCGCTGTAGCATTGACAAGAAAAATTAAAAGAATTTACTTGGAAGATTTATAAAGAAAATAGGCAAACTACGTTATTAATCATGTTATAGAGGATGTAAATGAATAACCATGAATAACCACAAACGTATACCCAAAGTTTGATACAAAATTTTTGGTATAAGTTTATCAAGTTTTAACTTTAGGTGGTATAAGTTTTAACGCCCCAGACCTAATCATTCTTGTACAACCATAAAAATTTGGCGGAACGCAGTGCATCCAAAAATAAGTGTTTGGATCGGCAACCGATTACCACACAGTACCTACCTAACCATCTAAAATCAAAATGTACAAGACGCTTGCTAGAGACAATTAAATTAATATCTGAATTGGCAGGATTGTTAATGATTATATCATTTTATCTATCTCTCTTTATTAATAATCTTAGTAACTTTTAGTTTTTCAAGCTAGGCGATATTGAATACCAATCATCATATAATGCTGACATCTTAATCGCTATTCGCTGCGCTGAATCGTATTTGTCAGATTTACCACAACTACCAACTGTTGTCGGTAATACTACTGTAGATTCTAAGGTGACAACTGCATTTTTCGAAAATTATGTAAAATTAATGTCGCAAAGTAGAAAATATAATACACAACACTCGTCTTATAAGACGTATTGACGCATTCGTTCTATTTGGGCAAACAATCCAAAACAACTATTTTGCTGTGTGGATTGCCTTTCGAATTACGTCTATCGGAACGATCAGATCGAAAAGATCTGATCGATCTTTTAGTTCTGCCATATACACGTACCTATACGTGCCCGGCCAAGTACGAATCATCAAAATATCAATCCTTTTATTTAATAGATCAATCTTTCAGATCAGTTCGATCTGATCGATCTTTTCGATCTGATCGATCTTTTCGATCTGATCGACCTGATCGATCTGATCGATCTGAGCGATCTTTTCGAATTTTTGTGTGTATATGTGTGTATGTGTGTATGTGTGTATGTGTGTATGTGTGTATGTGTGTATGTGTGTATGTGTGTATGTGTGTATGTGTGTATGTGTGTATGCGTGTATGTGTGTATGTGTGTATGTGTGTATGTGTGTATGTGTGTATGTGTGTATGTGTGTATGTGTGTATGTGTGTATGTGTGTATGTGTGTATGTGTGTATGTGTGTATGTGTGTATGTGTGTATGTGTGTATGTGTGTATGTGTGTATGTGTGTATATATAATACTCTTTATTTCCATAAGGCAACATAGTTACATTGGATACGTCATATACAAAGGCAGATAAGAAAACAATGTAATCAACTTAAATACATCAATAAACACAGACCAAACAAATACACAGGCGCAATATCCACGAAGGCAAAAACAACAAAATCAGCAAATAAACAAGCACAAGTCGGCAGTAACGGCTCACAGTGAACATGACAAAAAATCTTGTAAACTGTAATAACTCCGCTCTATCAAGAAAGATTTTAAATGTTTTTTAAAACTTAACGCCGACTCACACTGTTTAATGGACGATGGTAACAAATTAAAAAGTTTAGGACCCAAACAGTTGGGCGATTTAGCCTTAAAGTCTAATCTAGCATACGGAACATTTAAGTCATTGCGGTAACGAGTATGTATACCGTGGACATCACACCTTTTCTGAAGGAAATTTCGATTTTTAAAAACAAAGAGACACAGTTCATAAATGTAGACACAACACACTGTTAAAATTTTAAAATCTTTAAAAATATTTCGACACGATGCAGTGCGATCAACTCCGGTCATTATTCTCAAAATCCTCTTCTGAGCAATAAAAACCTCATGAATGCCGGATGACCCACCCCAAAAACAAACCCCATATGACAAGCGTGAACCCACCTGGGCATGGTAGAACTGAAGCATTTGTGAGCTCGAAAGATATGGCTTCAGCGCTCGAAACTGGAACGCAATCGAGCCGAGTTTCGATGACAGTCTCGAGCACTGCTCCCTCCAGTTGAGATTGCTGTCAATATGAAGACCCAAGAACTTAATCATTGATGTCGCCTCGATCCTGTTGTCGAGATACCTGAGTTCGAAAGGATCAACCAGCCTTCGCGGGGTATGAAACTGCATGAGGTGGGTCTTACCGACATTAAGATAAAGGCGATTTCGTGTAAACCACTCACTTAAGGATGCCAAAACGCGACGACTCGATGAAGCTACCTCCTCCTGAGTAGAGCCCTGCACCACGACGGTAGTATCGTCGGCGTATAAAGTAAAATGAGCACCTGCATCGACAAGAGGAACGTCATTTATGAAGACCAGAAATAAAACAGGTCCCAGAACGGAGCCTTGTGGGACACCCAACGACACAGACCTACACCCCGACATCACAGAACCAAGAGATGGATCAGAAATCGACACGTACTGCTTCCGGTTGGTGAGGTAGGACATCACCCAATGCAAAGGAAGACCTCGTACCCCACACCGGAGCAGCTTAGCCTCAAGTATACGATGATCAACACAGTCGAAGGCCCGGCTCAGATCACAAAAGATCCCAGCCGGGACCCCACCCGCATCGACCAGATCTACAACTCTTTCAGTGAAAGAATGCGTCGCTGACGAAGTTGACCTTGCCTTCGAGAAACCATGTTGATTAGGGCTTATGATGCCATGATGCGTTAAGAATTTCTCCAGTCGAGCTAGAAAGCAATGTTCAAATATGCTCGAGAAGGTGCAAGGAACAGAAACTGGACGATAGTTCTCTACCCGTTGAGGATTCAACTTCTTGTAGATAGGAGAAACCTTGTTTATCTTGAGCCCCTCAGGAAACTTTCCCGATTCGAACGAAAGGTTAACGAGATACTGGAGAGGGGCTGCAAGAATACCAGCCATCCTACGAATCATCCTACATCCTACGAATATGTGTATGTGTGTATGTGTGTATGTGTGTATGTGTGTATGTGTGTATGTGTGTATGTGTGTATGTGTGTATGTGTGTATGTGTGTATGTGTGTATGTGTGTATGTGTGTATGTGTGTATGTGTGTATGTGTGTATGTGTGTATGTGTGTATGTGTGTATGTGTGTATGTGTGTATGTGTGTATGTGTGTATGTGTGTATGTGTGTATGTGTGTATGTGTGTATGTGTGTATGTGTGTATGTGTGTATGTGTGTATGTGTGTGTGTACTCGATTTTTGTGGAGACGATTCCGGAGAAACTTCTAAAGGTATCGGGACGAAATATCATATTTGGCAGTTTTATGGCCAAACTTAGAGCTGAAAAGATTTTGGTTCAAAAGGGTCCAAAGGAACTGACTATTTTCTCTTAGCATTTTTCAAACGATTTTGCGAATGAGCCGGCATTTCTGTAATTTCGTCAAAATAGATATATAATAAATTAAAGTAGAGGAAATTTTGTATAATTTATGTCTATAATTTGTTTTTTGTAAAATTAATAGTTTAGCTGCAGGAGCAAATCCTATTTGATCGAAATCGTGACTGCATTAATAGTAGGCAGCCAGGATATTTTCAAACTTTTGACAGTATTCAAAACGTCAGCGGTTGCGAAACGTCAACTCAACACAAGGCCGGTAAAGCCTATTCTACAGAGGTTGCGCCGACCGGGATTTGCGGGGCGGGGACGAGGTCTCCCAGTGACGTCACAAACGCTATCTCGTAACACGCTAAACTCCTGTCCTGACTCCACTGACGTCACTTTTTCGTGAGTCTGTAGGCATCTGCGGGGGTCGCTTGGATACATGGGCAATATAGGCGTCAGCGCAACCCCTGTAAAATACGGCTCTACCAGCCTTGAACTCAACACGCAAATGTATGGAGTATGCGATGAGGAGGAGAAACACGCGCGCACGTACGCTATGTGAAACAATATTGAAACATGGTGCTTACAAAGTCAATGTGTATTTCGAGTGTGGATAGCAATGTTGTTATGCATTTTTCAAGGATTTTGCAAATGAGCAGCCATTTCTGTAATTTCGTCAAAATAGTTAAATAATAAATTAAAATAGCGGATCGGGGAAATCATGTGTGTGACCGGTCGGACGGGACAATATTCGACAGTTGATTTGTAATATTTCATACGAAAGGTTGTCTGCACTAAAGTTATTTTGTAGCAGTGAATTGTTTGTTTTATTGAGTTTTATTCAATTGGATAACATAAAAAGTGGGATCGCTCACCGCGTGCAGCTCAATCGTGCATAGAAACATATTGGAAAATGGAAAACAATCGGGCTCAGCCATCGCGATCGAAATCGTCACAAAGACAACCAGTAATTCAGACGGAAGTTGCAAGTGAAGAGGTTAACGATAAAGAGAATACACCTGAAACACACGTAAGCAATGTTACGCATTTATTTACCGAGTTATCGAAATTAATTCCGCGTGGAGACAAGAATGCCGATTATTCCTTCAACCTATCGAGTTACGATCCCGACCAAAGTCATTTTTCCATGGAAGAATGGTTAAGAGACGTTAATAAACCCAAGAAAAAGACGATGAAATTATGATTTTAAAGGCGGGTGACGAATTAAAAGGAAGGGCTCATAGATTTTTTAATAGTTGGAGACCAGTAATTAGAAACTGGGAGACTTTGCAAGAATACTTAATTACGGCATTTCCTGATTCTGAAACATTTCACACAAAGCTCCTAACGGCTGCTAATATGAGAAGTTCCGAATTCAACAGCATCAGCGAATACGGTTTGGAAAAAAATCGTGCAATTCAGCGCTACTATTTTGGGTTGCCTTGGGACAGAATTTTGTCACCCGTTATTGGGGGTATTACTTCCACCGCTATTCGTGAAGCAATAAAGTTACACCAGCCAAAACACCAGAAGGAATTACTAACTTTATTAAGACAGTACGAGACTGAGGGATCCCGCAAAGATGAATGTCAACGATACGAACGTCCATACAAACGTCCGAGAATAGAAGAAAAACAAGTCAATTTTCCAGGAAAATCTCATTCTTGTGGGATAACTGGGCACAAAGCAAGTCGATGCTTCAGAAATCCTCCAACTCACACCAATACTTCAAATGCAACGGTCACAAAAAGTCTGAGGTACCAACTTGCACATTTTGCAAGAGAGTTGGCCATTTGGAAGCAAACTACTTTAAAAAGGGTTATGTTACCAAGCAAAATATACGTCGAAAGTCGAAAGTACAAACCGTTGTCATTTATTTCCGCCTGCTATGGTTTACCAGGACAATAACACTTTTAGATTTAACTACATTGTGGACTCCGGTGCCGACCGCTCAATAATCCACATCAACGTTGTGAAAAGTTTGAATGCAAATATTAAGCCATTTAATAACAATTTCTTAGGGTTTGGTAGCAAAACAGTTCCTACTATAGGCGAATGTACACTGTATATCACTCTCTAGGAGATCACCCTTGAAGTTTGCTTCGTTGTTGTAAGTGATGGAATGATACCAGATGTAGACGCATTGATCGGATGGGATGTCATTAGTCAATCTGGGGTGGAGATAATCAAAAAGAATTATGGACTTGATCTGACACATGGTATGCTTCCTATATTAAATGCGAGAATAAATAGTTCAGAAGAATTGGACATGTCAGGAATGGACGAGCATAACAAACACAAATTAAGCAACTTTATTGATCATTGCTCTGCGCAAACTCCAGAATCAGTGACAACAGGAAAATTAAATATTCAACTTACAGATGATCTACCAGTAGCATTTCGTCCTAGACGATTGG
>CAXIES010000044.1:0-13420 GCA_964023965.1 Melinopterus prodromus
ATTTAGTAAATATAGATACCCCAAAAGAAGTATTCACGAACAATGTGGAGTATATTCCCTAAATTGTATGAATTGTAATAGTATATATGTAGGTCAGACTGGACGCCCTCTAAAGAAACGTCTAAACGAACACAAAAGAAATACAGTGTCTAATGTGTATCAACACAAACTCATGACCGGACACACAATCGACTACAATAATGTGAAACTTCTTCACAAGTGTGGAAAAGGCCTCCAATTAGATCTATACGAACAATTGCACATTTTAAGACAAAAACATGACCCACAGACAATACTTATTAATGAACAAACAGATTTCAATACCAGACCATTGTTTACATATTTGAATTTCTACTAGGGACTTTTACATTTTCATTTACCCCCGCTCTTGACCCCAGTTACATCTGTTGGCGACCTTGCACGTATTCATTTCGACATTCGCGACCTTGCATACACATGCGGCTGTATTGCATTAAATATTGTAAACGTTTATTACTGTTGTATTTTTGTTTATTGTTGCGCTCGCTTGCTAGCGGATTGCATTATCATTGTCCAGTGTATTTGATCGTTTTCTCCGTCGAAAGCCGTCTACACAACTACGCACGAGCCTGTTTTAAAGAAAAACTCGTCACAACGCCATCGAGTGCTTTACCATCAATAAAAGTTTATTCCACGCCTACTACATATGATACCCGCGAAGATGTTGGTGGGATGCTTCTGAGTTGACCGTGAGTTTGTATTATTTCACCTTTAAGTTTATACCTGTTATCTGTGTTATTATTCTAATTTCGAACAGAGATTTATAATACTCCATTTTGTAATGTACCAATTTTGTTTATTTCATAATTGTAATTTATGTGTATTTGTAGATTGGGCTGAGGATGACTCTGTGAGTCGAAACCGGTACCCAGGAATAAATAAACCAGCAAAGGAACAGAGGTTTTAATTTGTCACCCACACCATTTATTATTTATTATTTATTATTTATTATTTATTATTTATTATTTATTATTTATTATTTATTATTTATTATTTATTATTTATTATTTATTATTTATTATTTATTATTTATTATTTATTATTTATTATTTATTATTTATTATTTATTATTTATTATTTATTATTTATTATTTATTATTTATTATTTATTATTTATTATTTATTATTTATTATTTATTATTTATTATTTATTATTTATTATTTATTATTTATTATTTATTATTTATTATTTATTATTTATTATTTATTATTTATTATTTATTATTTATTATTTATTATTTATTATTTATTATTTATTATTTATTATTTATTATTTATTATTTATTATTTATTATTTATTATTTATTATTTATTATTTATTATTTATTATTTATTATTTATTATTTATTATTTATTATTTATTATTTATTATTTATTATTTATTATTTATTATTTATTATTTATTATTTATTATTTATTATTTATTATTTATTATTTATTATTTATTATTTATTATTTATTATTTATTATTTATTATTTATTATTTATTATTTATTATTTATTATTTATTATTTATTATTTATTATTTATTATTTATTATTTATTATTTATTATTTATTATTTATTATTTATTATTTATTATTTATTATTTATTATTTATTATTTATTATTTATTATTTATTATTTATTATTTATTATTTATTATTTATTATTTATTATTTATTATTTATTATTTATTATTTATTATTTATTATTTATTATTTATTATTTATTATTTATTATTTATTATTTATTATTTATTATTTATTATTTATTATTTATTATTTATTATTTATTATTTATTATTTATTATTTATTATTTATTATTTATTATTTATTATTTATTATTTATTATTTATTATTTATTATTTATTATTTATTATTTATTATTTATTATTTATTATTTATTATTTATTATTTATTATTTATTATTTATTATTTATTATTTATTATTTATTATTTATTATTTATTATTTATTATTTATTATTTATTATTTATTATTTATTATTTATTATTTATTATTTATTATTTATTATTTATTATTTATTATTTATTATTTATTATTTATTATTTATTATTTATTATTTATTATTTATTATTTATTATTTATTATTTATTATTTATTATTTATTATTTATTATTTATTATTTATTATTTATTATTTATTATTTATTATTTATTATTTATTATTTATTATTTATTATTTATTATTTATTATTTATTATTTATTATTTATTATTTATTATTTATTATTTATTATTTATTATTTATTATTTATTATTTATTATTTATTATTTATTATTTATTATTTATTATTTATTATTTATTATTTATTATTTATTATTTATTATTTATTATTTATTATTTATTATTTATTATTTATTATTTATTATTTATTATTTATTATTTATTATTTATTATTTATTATTTATTATTTATTATTTATTATTTATTATTTATTATTTATTATTTATTATTTATTATTTATTATTTATTATTTATTATTTATTATTTATTATTTATTATTTATTATTTATTATTTATTATTTATTATTTATTATTTATTATTTATTATTTATTATTTATTATTTATTATTTATTATTTATTATTTATTATTTATTATTTATTATTTATTATTTATTATTTATTATTTATTATTTATTATTTATTATTTATTATTTATTATTTATTATTTATTATTTATTATTTATTATTTATTATTTATTATTTATTATTTATTATTTATTATTTATTATTTATTATTTATTATTTATTATTTATTATTTATTATTTATTATTTATTATTTATTATTTATTATTTATTATTTATTATTTATTATTTATTATTTATTATTTATTATTTATTATTTATTATTTATTATTTATTATTTATTATTTATTATTTATTATTTATTATTTATTATTTATTATTTATTATTTATTATTTATTATTTATTATTTATTATTTATTATTTATTATTTATTATTTATTATTTATTATTTATTATTTATTATTTATTATTTATTATTTATTATTTATTATTTATTATTTATTATTTATTATTTATTATTTATTATTTATTATTTATTATTTATTATTTATTATTTATTATTTATTATTTATTATTTATTATTTATTATTTATTATTTATTATTTATTATTTATTATTTATTATTTATTATTTATTATTTATTATTTATTATTTATTATTTATTATTTATTATTTATTATTTATTATTTATTATTTATTATTTATTATTTATTATTTATTATTTATTATTTATTATTTATTATTTATTATTTATTATTTATTATTTATTATTTATTATTTATTATTTATTATTTATTATTTATTATTTATTATTTATTATTTATTATTTATTATTTATTATTTATTATTTATTATTTATTATTTATTATTTATTATTTATTATTTATTATTTATTATTTATTATTTATTATTTATTATTTATTATTTATTATTTATTATTTATTATTTATTATTTATTATTTATTATTTATTATTTATTATTTATTATTTATTATTTATTATTTATTATTTATTATTTATTATTTATTATTTATTATTTATTATTTATTATTTATTATTTATTATTTATTATTTATTATTTATTATTTATTATTTATTATTTATTATTTATTATTTATTATTTATTATTTATTATTTATTATTTATTATTTATTATTTATTATTTATTATTTATTATTTATTATTTATTATTTATTATTTATTATTTATTATTTATTATTTATTATTTATTATTTATTATTTATTATTTATTATTTATTATTTATTATTTATTATTTATTATTTATTATTTATTATTTATTATTTATTATTTATTATTTATTATTTATTATTTATTATTTATTATTTATTATTTATTATTTATTATTTATTATTTATTATTTATTATTTATTATTTATTATTTATTATTTATTATTTATTATTTATTATTTATTATTTATTATTTATTATTTATTATTTATTATTTATTATTTATTATTTATTATTTATTATTTATTATTTATTATTTATTATTTATTATTTATTATTTATTATTTATTATTTATTATTTATTATTTATTATTTATTATTTATTATTTATTATTTATTATTTATTATTTATTATTTATTATTTATTATTTATTATTTATTATTTATTATTTATTATTTATTATTTATTATTTATTATTTATTATTTATTATTTATTATTTATTATTTATTATTTATTATTTATTATTTATTATTTATTATTTATTATTTATTATTTATTATTTATTATTTATTATTTATTATTTATTATTTATTATTTATTATTTATTATTTATTATTTATTATTTATTATTTATTATTTATTATTTATTATTTATTATTTATTATTTATTATTTATTATTTATTATTTATTATTTATTATTTATTATTTATTATTTATTATTTATTATTTATTATTTATTATTTATTATTTATTATTTATTATTTATTATTTATTATTTATTATTTATTATTTATTATTTATTATTTATTATTTATTATTTATTATTTATTATTTATTATTTATTATTTATTATTTATTATTTATTATTTATTATTTATTATTTATTATTTATTATTTATTATTTATTATTTATTATTTATTATTTATTATTTATTATTTATTATTTATTATTTATTATTTATTATTTATTATTTATTATTTATTATTTATTATTTATTATTTATTATTTATTATTTATTATTTATTATTTATTATTTATTATTTATTATTTATTATTTATTATTTATTATTTATTATTTATTATTTATTATTTATTATTTATTATTTATTATTTATTATTTATTATTTATTATTTATTATTTATTATTTATTATTTATTATTTATTATTTATTATTTATTATTTATTATTTATTATTTATTATTTATTATTTATTATTTATTATTTATTATTTATTATTTATTATTTATTATTTATTATTTATTATTTATTATTTATTATTTATTATTTATTATTTATTATTTATTATTTATTATTTATTATTTATTATTTATTATTTATTATTTATTATTTATTATTTATTATTTATTATTTATTATTTATTATTTATTATTTATTATTTATTATTTATTATTTATTATTTATTATTTATTATTTATTATTTATTATTTATTATTTATTATTTATTATTTATTATTTATTATTTATTATTTATTATTTATTATTTATTATTTATTATTTATTATTTATTATTTATTATTTATTATTTATTATTTATTATTTATTATTTATTATTTATTATTTATTATTTATTATTTATTATTTATTATTTATTATTTATTATTTATTATTTATTATTTATTATTTATTATTTATTATTTATTATTTATTATTTATTATTTATTATTTATTATTTATTATTTATTATTTATTATTTATTATTTATTATTTATTATTTATTATTTATTATTTATTATTTATTATTTATTATTTATTATTTATTATTTATTATTTATTATTTATTATTTATTATTTATTATTTATTATTTATTATTTATTATTTATTATTTATTATTTATTATTTATTATTTATTATTTATTATTTATTATTTATTATTTATTATTTATTATTTATTATTTATTATTTATTATTTATTATTTATTATTTATTATTTATTATTTATTATTTATTATTTATTATTTATTATTTATTATTTATTATTTATTATTTATTATTTATTATTTATTATTTATTATTTATTATTTATTATTTATTATTTATTATTTATTATTTATTATTTATTATTTATTATTTATTATTTATTATTTATTATTTATTATTTATTATTTATTATTTATTATTTATTATTTATTATTTATTATTTATTATTTATTATTTATTATTTATTATTTATTATTTATTATTTATTATTTATTATTTATTATTTATTATTTATTATTTATTATTTATTATTTATTATTTATTATTTATTATTTATTATTTATTATTTATTATTTATTATTTATTATTTATTATTTATTATTTATTATTTATTATTTATTATTTATTATTTATTATTTATTATTTATTATTTATTATTTATTATTTATTATTTATTATTTATTATTTATTATTTATTATTTATTATTTATTATTTATTATTTATTATTTATTATTTATTATTTATTATTTATTATTTATTATTTATTATTTATTATTTATTATTTATTATTTATTATTTATTATTTATTATTTATTATTTATTATTTATTATTTATTATTTATTATTTATTATTTATTATTTATTATTTATTATTTATTATTTATTATTTATTATTTATTATTTATTATTTATTATTTATTATTTATTATTTATTATTTATTATTTATTATTTATTATTTATTATTTATTATTTATTATTTATTATTTATTATTTATTATTTATTATTTATTATTTATTATTTATTATTTATTATTTATTATTTATTATTTATTATTTATTATTTATTATTTATTATTTATTATTTATTATTTATTATTTATTATTTATTATTTATTATTTATTATTTATTATTTATTATTTATTATTTATTATTTATTATTTATTATTTATTATTTATTATTTATTATTTATTATTTATTATTTATTATTTATTATTTATTATTTATTATTTATTATTTATTATTTATTATTTATTATTTATTATTTATTATTTATTATTTATTATTTATTATTTATTATTTATTATTTATTATTTATTATTTATTATTTATTATTTATTATTTATTATTTATTATTTATTATTTATTATTTATTATTTATTATTTATTATTTATTATTTATTATTTATTATTTATTATTTATTATTTATTATTTATTATTTATTATTTATTATTTATTATTTATTATTTATTATTTATTATTTATTATTTATTATTTATTATTTATTATTTATTATTTATTATTTATTATTTATTATTTATTATTTATTATTTATTATTTATTATTTATTATTTATTATTTATTATTTATTATTTATTATTTATTATTTATTATTTATTATTTATTATTTATTATTTATTATTTATTATTTATTATTTATTATTTATTATTTATTATTTATTATTTATTATTTATTATTTATTATTTATTATTTATTATTTATTATTTATTATTTATTATTTATTATTTATTATTTATTATTTATTATTTATTATTTATTATTTATTATTTATTATTTATTATTTATTATTTATTATTTATTATTTATTATTTATTATTTATTATTTATTATTTATTATTTATTATTTATTATTTATTATTTATTATTTATTATTTATTATTTATTATTTATTATTTATTATTTATTATTTATTATTTATTATTTATTATTTATTATTTATTATTTATTATTTATTATTTATTATTTATTATTTATTATTTATTATTTATTATTTATTATTTATTATTTATTATTTATTATTTATTATTTATTATTTATTATTTATTATTTATTATTTATTATTTATTATTTATTATTTATTATTTATTATTTATTATTTATTATTTATTATTTATTATTTATTATTTATTATTTATTATTTATTATTTATTATTTATTATTTATTATTTATTATTTATTATTTATTATTTATTATTTATTATTTATTATTTATTATTTATTATTTATTATTTATTATTTATTATTTATTATTTATTATTTATTATTTATTATTTATTATTTATTATTTATTATTTATTATTTATTATTTATTATTTATTATTTATTATTTATTATTTATTATTTATTATTTATTATTTATTATTTATTATTTATTATTTATTATTTATTATTTATTATTTATTATTTATTATTTATTATTTATTATTTATTATTTATTATTTATTATTTATTATTTATTATTTATTATTTATTATTTATTATTTATTATTTATTATTTATTATTTATTATTTATTATTTATTATTTATTATTTATTATTTATTATTTATTATTTATTATTTATTATTTATTATTTATTATTTATTATTTATTATTTATTATTTATTATTTATTATTTATTATTTATTATTTATTATTTATTATTTATTATTTATTATTTATTATTTATTATTTATTATTTATTATTTATTATTTATTATTTATTATTTATTATTTATTATTTATTATTTATTATTTATTATTTATTATTTATTATTTATTATTTATTATTTATTATTTATTATTTATTATTTATTATTTATTATTTATTATTTATTATTTATTATTTATTATTTATTATTTATTATTTATTATTTATTATTTATTATTTATTATTTATTATTTATTATTTATTATTTATTATTTATTATTTATTATTTATTATTTATTATTTATTATTTATTATTTATTATTTATTATTTATTATTTATTATTTATTATTTATTATTTATTATTTATTATTTATTATTTATTATTTATTATTTATTATTTATTATTTATTATTTATTATTTATTATTTATTATTTATTATTTATTATTTATTATTTATTATTTATTATTTATTATTTATTATTTATTATTTATTATTTATTATTTATTATTTATTATTTATTATTTATTATTTATTATTTATTATTTATTATTTATTATTTATTATTTATTATTTATTATTTATTATTTATTATTTATTATTTATTATTTATTATTTATTATTTATTATTTATTATTTATTATTTATTATTTATTATTTATTATTTATTATTTATTATTTATTATTTATTATTTATTATTTATTATTTATTATTTATTATTTATTATTTATTATTTATTATTTATTATTTATTATTTATTATTTATTATTTATTATTTATTATTTATTATTTATTATTTATTATTTATTATTTATTATTTATTATTTATTATTTATTATTTATTATTTATTATTTATTATTTATTATTTATTATTTATTATTTATTATTTATTATTTATTATTTATTATTTATTATTTATTATTTATTATTTATTATTTATTATTTATTATTTATTATTTATTATTTATTATTTATTATTTATTATTTATTATTTATTATTTATTATTTATTATTTATTATTTATTATTTATTATTTATTATTTATTATTTATTATTTATTATTTATTATTTATTATTTATTATTTATTATTTATTATTTATTATTTATTATTTATTATTTATTATTTATTATTTATTATTTATTATTTATTATTTATTATTTATTATTTATTATTTATTATTTATTATTTATTATTTATTATTTATTATTTATTATTTATTATTTATTATTTATTATTTATTATTTATTATTTATTATTTATTATTTATTATTTATTATTTATTATTTATTATTTATTATTTATTATTTATTATTTATTATTTATTATTTATTATTTATTATTTATTATTTATTATTTATTATTTATTATTTATTATTTATTATTTATTATTTATTATTTATTATTTATTATTTATTATTTATTATTTATTATTTATTATTTATTATTTATTATTTATTATTTATTATTTATTATTTATTATTTATTATTTATTATTTATTATTTATTATTTATTATTTATTATTTATTATTTATTATTTATTATTTATTATTTATTATTTATTATTTATTATTTATTATTTATTATTTATTATTTATTATTTATTATTTATTATTTATTATTTATTATTTATTATTTATTATTTATTATTTATTATTTATTATTTATTATTTATTATTTATTATTTATTATTATTATTTATTATTTATTATTTATTATTTATTATTTATTATTTATTATTTATTATTTATTATTTATTATTTATTATTTATTATTTATTATTTATTATTTATTATTTATTATTTATTATTTATTATTTATTATTTATTATTTATTATTTATTATTTATTATTTATTATTTATTATTTATTATTTATTATTTATTATTTATTATTTATTATTTATTATTTATTATTTATTATTTATTATTTATTATTTATTATTTATTATTTATTATTTATTATTTATTATTTATTATTTATTATTTATTATTTATTATTTATTATTTATTATTATTATTTATTATTTATTATTTATTATTTATTATTTATTATTTATTATTTATTATTTATTATTTATTATTTATTATTTATTATTTATTATTTATTATTTATATATTTATTATTTATTATTTATTATTTATTATTTATTTATTTATTATTTATTATTTATTTATTATTATTTATTATTTATTATTTATTATTTATTATTTATTATTTATTATTTATTATTTATTATTTTATTATTTATTATTTATTATTTATTATTTAATTTATTATTATTTATTATTTATTATTTATTATTTATTATTTATTATTTATTATTTATTATTTATTATTTATTATTTATTATTTATTATTTATTATTTATTATTTATTATTTATTATTTATTATTTATTATTTATTATTTATTATTTATTATTTATTATTTATTATTTATTATTTATTATTTATTATTTATTATTTATTATTTATTATTTATTATTTATTATTTATTATTTATTATTTATTATTTATTATTTATTATTTATTATTTATTATTTATTATTTATTATTTATTATTATTATTATTTATTATTTATTATTTATTATTTATTATTATTTTATTATTTATTATTTATTATTTATTATTTATTATTTATTATTTATTATTTATTATTATATTATTATTATTTATTATTTATTAATTATTATTATTTATTATTTATTATTATTATTATTTATTATTTATTATTTATTATTTATTATTTATTATTTATTATTTATTATTTATTATTTATTATTTATTATTTATTATTTATTATTTATTATTTATTATTTATTATTTATTATTTATTATTTATTATTTATTTATATTATTATTTATTATTTATTATTTATTATTTATTATTTATTATATTTATTATTTATTATTTATTATTTATTATTTATTATTTATTATTTATTATTTATTATTTATTATTTATATTATTATTTATTATTATTATTTATTATTTATTATTTATTATTTATTATTTATTATTTATTATTTATTATTTATTATTTATTATTTATTATTTATTATTTATTATTTATTATTATTAATTAATTTATTATTTATTATTTATTATTTATTATTTATTATTTATTATTTATTATTTATTATTTATTATTTATTATTTATTATTTATTATTTATTATTATTATTTATTATTTATTATTTATTATTTATTATTTATTATTTATTATTTATTATTTATTATTTATTATTTATTATTTATTTATTATTATTATTTATTATTTATTATTTATTATTTATTATTTATTATTTATTATTTATTATTTATTATTTATTATTTATTATTTATTATTTATTATTTATTATTTATTATTTATTATTTATTATTATTATTTATTATTTATTATTTATTATTTATTATTTATTATTATTTATTATTTATTATTTATTATTATTATTTATTATTTATTATTTATTATTTATTATTTATTATTTATTATTTATTATTTATTATTTATTATTTATTATTTATTATTTATTATTTATTATTTATTATTTATTATTTATTATTTATTATTTATTATTTATTATTTATTATTTATTATTTATTATTTATTATTTATTATTTATTATTTATTATTTATTATTATTATTTATTATTTATTATTTATTATTTATTATTTATTATTTATTATTTATTATTTATTATTTATTATTTATTATTATTTATTATTTATTATTTATTATTTATTATTTATTATTTATTATTTATTATTTATTATTTATTATTTAATTATTTATTATTTATTATTTATTATTTTATTATTTATTATTTATTATTTATTATTTATTATTTATTATTTATTATTTATTATTTATTATTTATTATTTATTATTTATTATTTATTATTTATTATTTATTATTTATTATTTATTATTTATTATTTATTATTTATTATTTATTATTTATTATTTATTATTTATTATTTATTATTTATTATTTATTAATTTATTATTTATTATTTATTATTTATTATTTATTATTTATTATTTATTGATTATTATTTATTATTTATTATTTATTATTTATTATTTATTATTTATTTTATTATTTATTATTTATTATTTATTATTTATTATTTATTATTTATTATTTATTATTTATTATTTATTATTTATTATTTATTATTTATTATTTATTATTTATTATTTATTATTTATTATTTATTATTTATTATTTATTATTTATTATTTATTATTTATTATTTATTATTTATTATTTATTATTTATTATTTATTATTTATTATTTATTATTTATTATTTATTATTTATTATTTATTATTTATATTATTTATTATTTATTATTTATTATTTATTATTTATTATTTATTATTTATTATTTATTATTTATTATTTATTATTTATTATTTATTATTTATTATTTATTATTTATTATTTATTATTTATTATTTATTATTTATTATTTATTATTTATTATTTATTATTTATTATTTATTATTTATTTTATTTATTTATTATTTATTATTTATTATTTATTATTTATTATTATTTATTATTTATTATTTATTATTTATTATTTATTATTTATTATTTATTATTTATTATTTATTATTTATTATTTTATTATTTATTATTTATTATTTATTATTTATTATTTATTATTTATTATTATTATTTATTATTTTATTATTTATTATTTATTATTTATTATTTATTATTTATTATTTATTATTTATTATTTATTATTTATTATTTAATTATTATTATTATTTATTATTTTATTATTTATTATTTATTATTTATTATTTATTATTTATTATTTAATTATTTATTATTTTATTATTTATTATTTATTATTTATTATTTATTATTTTATTATTTATTATTTATTTATTTATTATTATTATTTATTATTTATTATTTATTATTTATTATTTATTATTTATTATTTATTATTTATTATTTATTATTTATTATTTATTATTTATTATTTATTATTTATTATTTATTATTTATTATTTATTATTTTTATTATTTATTATTTATTATTTATTATTTATTATTTATTATTTATTATTTATTATTTATTATTTATTATTTATATTTATTATTTATTATTTATTATTTATTATTTATTATTTATTATTTATTTATTTTATTATTTATTATTTATTATTTATTATTTATTATTTATTTTATTATTTATTATTTATTATTTATTATTTTATTATTTATTATTTATTATTTATTATTTATTATT
>CAXIES010000045.1:0-23203 GCA_964023965.1 Melinopterus prodromus
GTTTCGTCGGTGCTATTCGATCTTAATACAACAACCGGAAGTCAATCTGATCGATGTGTAGCAAAATTGGACCTAAATCGAAGAAAAAAAAATTGACAAACATCTCCCTGTTAATAAAAATTCTATAATTAAAAATTTTTTTTTTCTAAAATTCAATTTTAAAACGTTCCGTCGGTGCTATTCGATCTTAATACAACAACCGGAAGTCAATCTGATCGATCTGGAGCAAAATTGGACCAAATCGAAGAAAAAAAAAATTGACAAACATCTCCCTGTTAAAAAAAATTCAATAATTAAAATTTTTTTTTTCTTTCTAAAATTCAATTTTATAACGTTCCGTCGGTGCTATTCGATCTTAATACAACAACCGTAAGTCAATCTGATACATGTGGAGCAAAATTGGACCGAATCGAAGAAAAAAAATGTGACAAACATCTCCCTGTTAACAAAATTCTATTATTAATTTTTTTTTCTAAACTTCAATTTTAAAACGTTCCATCGGTGCTATTCGATCTTAATACAACAACCGGAAGTCAATCTGATCGATGTGGAGCAAAATTGGACCAAATCGAAGAAAAAAAATGTGACAAACATCTCCCTGTTAACAAAATTCTATTATTAATTTTTTTTTCTAAACTTCAATTTTAAAACGTTCCATCGGTGCTATTCGATCTTAATACAACAACCGGAAGTCAATCTGATCGATGTGGAGCAAAATTGGACCAAATCGAAGAAAAAAAAATTTGACAAACATCTCCATGTTAAAAAAATTCTATAATTACAAAAATTTTTTTTTCTAAAATTCAATTTTGAAACGTTCCGTCGGTGCTATTCGATCTTAATACAACAACCGGAAGTCAATCTGATCGATGTGGAGCAAAATTGGACAAAATCGAAGAAAAAAATGTGACAAACATCTCCCTGTTAACAAAATTCTATTATTAATTTTTTTTTCTAAACTTCAATTTTAAAACGTTCCATCGGTGCTATTCGATCTTAATACAACAACCGGAAGTCAATCTGATCGATGTGTAGCAAAATTGGACCAAATCGAAGAAAAAAAAATTTGACAAACATCTCCCTGTTAAAAAAATTCTATAATTAAAAAAATTTCTTTTTTCTAAAATTCAATTTTAAAACGTTCCGTCGGTGCTATTCGATCTTAATACAACAACCGGAAGTCAATCTGATCGAAGTGGAGCAAAATTGGACCGAATCGAAGAAAAAAAAATGTGACAAACATCTCGCTGTTAACAAAATTCTATTATTAATTTTTTTTTTTTCTAAACTTCAATTTTAAAACGTTCCATCGGTGCTATTCTATCTTAATACGACAACCGGAAGTCAATTTGATCGATGTGGAGCAAAATTGGACCAAATCGAAGAAAAAAAAATTGACAAACATCTCCCTGTTAAAAAAATTCTATAATTAAATTTATTTTTTTCTAAAATTCAATTTTAAAACGTTCCGTCGGTGCTATTCGATCTTAATACAACAACCGGAAGTCAATCTGATCGATGTGGAGCAAAATTGGACCAAATCGAAGAAAAAAAAAATTTGACAAACATCCTGCTAAAAAAAATTCCATAACTAAATTTTTTTTTCTAAAATTCAATTTTAAAACGTTCCGTCGGTGCTATTCGATCTTAATACAACAACCGGAAGTCAATCTGATCGATGTGGAGCAAAATTGGACCGAATCGAAGAAAAAAAATGTGACAAACATCTCCCTGTTTACAAAATTCTATTATTAATTTTTTTTCTAATCTTCAATTTTAAAACGTTCCATCGGTGCTATTCGATCTTAATACAACAACCGGAAGTCAATCTGATCGATGTGGAGCAAAATTGGACCGAATCGAAGAAAAAAAAAATTTGACAAACATCTCCCTGTTTACCAAATTCTATTATTAATTTTTTTTCTAATCTTCAACTTTAAATCGTTCCGTCGGTGCTATTCGATCTTAATACAACAACCGGAAGTCAATCTGATCGATGTGGAGCAAAATTGGACCGAATCGAAGAAAAAAAATGTGACAAACATCTCCCTGTTAACAAAATTCTATAATTAAAATTTTTTTTTTCTAAGATTCAATTTTAAAACGTTCCGTCGGTACTATTCGATCTTAATACAACAACCGGAAGTCAATCTGATCGATGTGGAGCAAAATTGGACCGAATCGAAGAAAAAAAATGTGACAAACATCTCCCTGTTAACAAAATTCTATTATTTTTTTTTCTAAACTTCAATTTTAAAACGTTCCATCGGTGCTATTCGATCTTAATACAACAACCGGAAGTCAATCTGATCGATGTGGAGCAAAATTGGACCAAATCGAAGAAAAAAAAATTTGACAAACATCTCCCTGTTAAAAAAATTCTATAATTACAAATTCTTTTTTCTTCTAAAATTCAATTTTAAAACGTTCCGTCGGTGCTATTCGATCTTAATACAACAACCGGAAGTTAATCTGATCGATGTGGAGCAAAATTGGACCGAATCGAAGAAAAAAAATGTGACAAACATCTCCCTGTTAACAAAATTCTATTATTAATTTTTTTTCTAAACTTCAATTTTAAAACGTTTCATCGGTGCTATTCGATCTTAATACAACAACCGGAAGTCAATCTGATCGATGTGTAGCAAAATTGGACCAAATCGAAGAAAAAAAATGTGACAAACATCTCCCTGTTAAAAAAAATTCTATATTAAAAATTATTTTTTTCTAAAATTCAATTTTAAAACGTTCCGTCGGTGCTATTCGATCTTAATACAACAACCGGAAGTCAATCTGATCGATGTGGAGCAAAATTGGACCGAATCGAAGAAAAAAAATGTGACAAACATCTCGCTGTTAACAAAATTCTATTATTAATTTTTTTTTTCTAAACTTCTATTTTAAAACGTTCCATCGGTTCTATTCTATCTTAATACAACAACCGGAAGTCAATCTGATCGATGTGGAGCAAAATTGGACCAAATCGAAGAAAAAAAAATTTGACAAACATCTCCCTGTTAAAAAAAATTCTATAATTAAAATTTTTTTTTTCTAAAATTCAATTTTAAAACGTTCCGTCGGTGATATTCTATCTTAATACAACAACCGGAAGTCAATCTGATCGATGTGGAGCAAAATTGGACCAAATCGAAGAAAAAAAAAATTTGACAACCACCTCCCTGTTAAAAAAATTCTATAATTAAAAATTTTTTTTTTCTAAAATTCAATTTTAAAACGTTCCGTCGGTGCTATTCGATCTTAATACAACAACCGGAAGTCAATCTGATCGATTAGAAGCAAAATTGGACCAAATCGAAGAAAAAAAAAATTTGACATACATCTCCCTGTTAAAAAAATTCTATAATTAAAAAAAAAAATTTTTTCATAAAATTTAATTTTAAAACGTTCCGTCGGTGCTATTCGATCTTAATACAACAACCGGAAGTCAATCTGATCGATGTGGACCAAAATTGGACCGAATCGAAGAAAAAAAATGTGGCAAATATCTCCCTGTTAACAAAATTCTATTATTAATTTTTTTTTCTAAACTTCAATTTTAAAACGTTCCGTCGGTGCTATTCGATCTTAATACAACAACCGGAAGTCAATCTGATCGATGTGGAGCAAAATTGGACCGAATCGAAGAAAAAAAATGTGACAAACATCTCCCTGTTAACAAAATTCTATTATTAGTTTTTTTTTTCTAAACTTCAATTTTAAAACGTTTCATCGGTGCTATTCGATCTTAATACAGTAAAATTACGAACCCAACTAAAACTCCGGGTAAAATTACGAACCCAACTAAAGCTCGGGGTAAAATTACGAACTCAACTAAAACTCCGGGTAAAATTACGAACCCAACTAAAAAGTCCGGGTAAAATTACGAACCCAACTAAAACTCCGGGTAAAAAATACGAACCAAACAAAAAAGTCCGGGTAACATTTAGAACCCAACTAAAACTCCGGGTAAAAAAATACGAACCCAACTAAAACTCCGGGCAAAAATACTAACCCAACTAAAAAGTCCGGGTAAAAAATACGAACCCAACTAAAACTCCGGGTAAAAATACGAACCCAACTAAAACTCCTGGTAAAAATACGAACCCAACTAAAACTCCGGGTAGAAAATACGAACCCAACTAAAACTCCGGGTAAAAATACGAACCCAACTAAAACTCCGGGTAAAATACGAACCCAACTAAAACTCCGGGTAAAAAATACGAACCCAATTAAAACTCCGGCTAAAAAATACGAACCCAACTAAAACTCCGGGCAAAAATACTAACCCAACTAAAAAGTCCGGGTAAAAAATACGAACCCAACTAAAACTCCGGGTAAAAATACGAACCCAACTAAAACTCCGGGTAAAAATACGAACCCAACTAAAACTCCGGGTAAAAAATACGAACCCAACTAAAACTCCGGGTAAAAAATACGAACCCAACTAAAAAGTCCGGTAAAAAATATGAACCCAACTAAAACTCCGGGTAAAATTACCAACACAACTAAAACTCCGGGTAAAAATACGAACCCAACTAAAACTCCGGGTAAAAAATACGAACCCAACTAAAACTCCGGGTAAAAAATACGAACCCAACTAAAACTCCGGGTAAAATTAGGAACCCAACTAAAAGTCCGGGTAAAAAATACGAACCCAACTAAAAAGTCCGGGTAAAATTACGAACCCAACTAAAACTCCGGGTAAAATTACGAACCCAACTAAAATTCCGGGTAAAATATACGAACCCAACTAAAAAGTCCGGGTAAAATTACGACCCAACTAAAAAGTCCGGGTAAAATTACGAACCCAACTAAAACTCCGGGTAAAATTACGAACTCAACTAAAACTCCGGGTAAGATTACGAACCCAACTAAAACTGCGGGTAAAATTACGAACCCAACTAAAAGTCCGGGTAAAAAATACGAACCCAACTAAAAAGTCCGGGTAAAATTATGAACCCAACTAAAACTCCGGGTAAAATTACGAACCCAACTAAAACTCAGGGTAAAATTACGAACCCAAGTAAAACTCCGGGTAAAATTACGAAACCAACTAAAACTCCGGGTAAAATTACGAACCCAACTAAAACTCCGGGTAAAATTACGAACCCAACTAAAACTCCGGGTAAAATTACGAACCCAACTAAAAGTCCGGGTACAAAATACGAACCCAACTAAAAGGTCCGGGTAAAATTACGAACCCAACTAAAACTCCGGGTAAAATTATGAACCCAACTAAAAGTCCGGGTAAAAAATTCGAACCCAACTAAAAAGTCCGGGTAAAATTACGAATCCAACTAAAACTCCGGGTAAAATTACGAACCCAACTAAAAAGTCCGGGTAAAATTACGAACCCAACTAAAAAGTCCGGGTAAAATTACGAACCCAACTAAAAAGTCCGGGTAAAATTACGAACCCAACTAAAACTCCGGGTAAAATTACGAACTCAACTAAAACTCCGGGTAAAATTACGAACCCAACTAAAACTCCGGGTAAAATTACGAACCCAACTAAAAGTCCGGGTAAAAAATACGAACCCAACTAAAAAGTCCGGGTAAAATTACGAACCCAACTAAAACTCCGGGTAAAATTACGAACCCAACTAAAACTCCGGGTAAAATTACGAACCCAAGTAAAACTCCGGGTAAAATTACGAACCCAAGTAAAATTCCGGGTAAAATTACGAACCCAACTAAAACTCCGGGTAAAATTACGAACCCAAGTAAAACTCCGGGTAAAATTACGAACCCAAGTAAAACTCCGGGTAAAATTACGAAACCCACTAAAACTCCGGGTAAAATTACGAACCCAACTAAAACTCCGGGTAAAATTACGAACCCAACTAAAACTCCGGGTAAAATTACGAACCCAACTAAAAGTCCGGGTACAAAATACGAACCCAACTAAAAGGTCCGGGTAAAATTACGAACCCAACTAAAACTCCGGGTAAAATTATGAACCCAACTAAAAGTCCGGGTAAAAAATTCGAACCCAACTAAAAAGTCCGGGTAAAATTACGAATCCAACTAAAACTCCGGGTAAAATTACGTACCCAACTAAAAAGTCCGGGTAAAATTACGAACCCAACTAAAAAGTCCGGGTAAAATTACGAACCCAACTAAAAAGTCCGGGTAAAATTACGAACCCAACTAAAACTCCGGGTAAAATTACGAACTCAACTAAAACTCCGGGTAAAATTACGAACCCAACTAAAAGTCCGGGTAAAAAATACGAACCCAACTAAAAAGTCCGGGTAAAATTACGAACCCAACTAAAACTCCGGGTAAAATTACGAACCCAACTAAAACTCCGGGTAAAATTACGAACCCAAGTAAAACTCCGGGTAAAATTACGAACCCAAGTAAAACTCCGGGTAAAATTACGAACCCAACTAAAACTCCGGGTAAAATTACGAACCCAACTAAAACTCCGGGTAAAATTACGAACCCAAGTAAAACTCCGGGTAAAATTACGAACCCAAGTAAAAATCCGGGTAAAATTACGAACCCAACTAAAACTCCGGGTAAAATTACGAACCCAACTAAAACTCCGGGTAAAATTACGAACCCAAGTAAAACTCCGGGTAAAATTACGAACCCAACTAAAACTCCGGGTAAAATTACGAACCCAACTAAAACTCCGGGTAAAATTACGAACCCAACTAAAAGTCCGGGTAAAAATACGAACCCAACTATTAACTCAAGACTCCGGGTAAAATTACGAACCCAACTAAAACTCCGGGTAAAATTACGAACCCAACTAAAACTCCGGGTAAAATTACGAACCCAACTAAAAAGTCCGGGTAAAATTACGAACCCAACTAAAACTCCTGGTAAAATTATGAACCCAACTAAAAGTCCGGGTACAAAATACGAACCCAACTAAAAGGTCCGGGTAAAATTACGAACCCAACTAAAACTCCGGGTAAAATTATGAACCCAACTAAAAGTCCGGGTAAAAAATTCGAACCCAACTAAAAAGTCCGGGTAAAATTACGAATCCAACTAAAACTCCGGGTAAAATTACGTACCCAACTAAAAAGTCCGGGTAAAATTACGGACCCAACTAAAAAGTCCGGGTAAAATTACGAACCCAACTAAAAAGTCCGGGTAAAATTACGAACCCAACTAACACTCCGGGTAAAATTACGAACTCAACTAAAACTCCGGGTAAAATTACGAACCCAACTAAAAGTCCGGGTAAAAAATACGAACCCAACTAAAAAGTCCGGGTAAAATTACGAACCCAACTAAAACTCCGGGTAAAATTACGAACCCAACTAAAACTCCGGGTAAAATTACGAACCCAAGTAAAACTCCGGGTAAAATTACGAACCCAAGTAAAACTCCGGGTAAAATTACGAACCCAACTAAAACTCCGGGTAAAATTACGAACCCAACTAAAACTCCGGGTAAAATTACGAACCCAAGTAAAACTCCGGGTAAAATTACGACCCCAAGTAAAAATCCGGGTAAAATTACGAACCCAACTAAAACTCCGGGTAAAATTACGAACCCAACTAAAACTCCGGGTAAAATTACGAACCCAAGTAAAACTCCGGGTAAAATTACGAACCCAACTAAAACTCCGGGTAAAATTACGAACCCAACTAAAACTCCGGGTAAAATTACGAACCCAACTAAAAGTCCGGGTAAAAATACGAACCCAACTATTAACTCAAGACTCCGGGTAAAATTACGAACCCAACTAAAACTCCGGGTAAAATTACGAACCCAACTAAAACTCCGGGTAAAATTACGAACCCAACTAAAAAGTCCGGGTAAAATTACGAACCCAACTAAAACTCTTGGTAAAATTATGAATCCAACTAAAAGTCCGGGTAAAAAATTCGAACCCAACTAAAAAGTTCGGGTAAATTTACGAACCCAATTAAAACTCCGGGTAAAATTACGAACCCAACTAAAAAGTCCGGGTAAAATTACGAACCCAACTAAAAAGTCCGGGTAAAATTACGAACCCAACTAAAAAGTCCGGGTAAAATTACGAACCCAACTAAAACTCCGGGTAAAATTACGAACTCAACTAAAACTCCGGGTAAAATTACGAACCCAACTAAAACTTCGGGTAAAATTACGAACCCAACTAAAAGTCCGGGTAAAAAATACGAACCCAACTAAAAAGTCCGGGTAAAAAATACGAACCCAACTAAAAAGTCCGGGTCAAATTACGAACCCAACTAAAACTCCGGGTAAAAAATACGAACCCAACTAAAAAGTCCGGGTAAAATTACGAACCCAAGTAAAACTCCGGGTAAAATTACGAACCCAACTAAAACTCCGGGTAAAATTACGAACCCAACTAAAAGTCCGGGTAAAAAATACGAACCCAACTAAAAAGTCCGGGTAAAATTACGAACCCAACTAAAAGTCCGGGTAAAAAATACGAACCCAACTAAAAAGTCCGGGTAAAATTACGAACCCAAGTGAAACTCCGGGTAAAATTACGAACCCAACTAAAACTCCGGGTAAAATTACGAACCCAACTAAAAGTCCGGGTAAAAAATACGAACCCAACTAAAAAGTCCGGGTAAAATTACGAACCCAAGTAAAACTCCGGGTAAAATTACGAACCCAACTAAAAAGTCCGGGTAAAATTACGAACCCAAATAAAAAGTCCGGGTAAAATTACGAACCCAACTAAAACTCCGGGTAAAATTACGAACTCAACTAAAACTCCGGGTAAAATTACGAACCCAAGTAAAACTCCGGGTAAAATTACGAACCCAACTAAAACTCCGGGTAAAATTACGAACCCAACTAAAACTCCGGGTAAAATTACGAACCCAACTAAAAGTCCGGGTAAAAATACGAACCCAACTATTAACTCAAGACTCCGGGTAAAATTACGAACCCAACTAAAACTCCGGGTAAAATTACGAACCCAACTAAAACTCCGGGTAAAATTACGAACCCAACTAAAAAGTCCGGGTAAAATTACGAACCCAACTAAAACTCCTGGTAAAATTATGAACCCAACTAAAAGTCCGGGTACAAAATACGAACCCAACTAAAAGGTCCGGGTAAAATTACGAACCCAACTAAAACTCCGGGTAAAATTATGAACCCAACTAAAAGTCCGGGTAAAAAATTCGAACCCAACTAAAAAGTCCGGGTAAAATTACGAATCCAACTAAAACTCCGGGTAAAATTACGTACCCAACTAAAAAGTCCGGGTAAAATTACGGACCCAACTAAAAAGTCCGGGTAAAATTACGAACCCAACTAAAAAGTCCGGGTAAAATTACGAACCCAACTAAAACTCCGGGTAAAATTACGAACCCAACTAAAAGTCCGGGTAAAAAATACGAACCGAACTAAAAAGTCCGGGTAAAATTACGAACCCAACTAAAACTCCGGGTAAAATTACGAACCCAACTAAAACTCCGGGTAAAATTACGAACCCAAGTAAAACTCCGGGTAAAATTACGAACCCAAGTAAAACTCCGGGTAAAATTACGAACCCAACTAAAACTCCGGGTAAAATTACGAACCCAACTAAAACTCCGGGTAAAATTACGAACCCAAGTAAAACTCCGGGTAAAATTACGAACCCAAGTAAAAATCCGGGTAAAATTACGAACCCAACTAAAACTCCGGGTAAAATTACGAACCCAACTAAAACTCCGGGTAAAATTACGAACCCAAGTAAAACTCCGGGTAAAATTACGAACCCAACTAAAACTCCGGGTAAAATTACGAACCCAACTAAAACTCCGGGTAAAATTACGAACCCAACTAAAAGTCCGGGTAAAAATACGAACCCAACTATTAACTCAAGACTCCGGGTAAAATTACGAACCCAACTAAAACTCCGGGTAAAATTACGAATCCAACTAAAACTCCGGGTAAAATTACGAACCCAACTAAAAAGTCCGGGTAAAATTACGAAGCCAACTAAAACTCTTGGTAAAATTATGAATCCAACTAAAAGTCCGGGTAAAAAATTCGAACCCAACTAAAAAGTTCGGGTAAATTTACGAACCCAATTAAAACTCCGGGTAAAATTACGAACCCAACTAAAAAGTCCGGGTAAAATTACGAACCCAACTAAAAAGTCCGGGTAAAATTACGAACCCAACTAAAAAGTCCGGGTAAAATTACGAACCCAACTAAAACTCCGGGTAAAATTACGAACTCAACTAAAACTCCGGGTAAAATTACGAACCCAACTAAAACTTCGGGTAAAATTACGAACCCAACTAAAAGTCCGGGTAAAAAATACGAACCCAACTAAAAAGTCCGGATAAAAAATACGAACCCAACTAAAAAGTCCGGGTCAAATTACGAACCCAACTAAAACTCCGGGTAAAAAATACGAACCCAACTAAAAAGTCCGGGTAAAATTACGAACCCAAGTAAAACTCCGGGTAAAATTACGAACCCAACTAAAACTCCGGGTAAAATTACGAACCCAACTAAAAGTCCGGGTAAAAAATACGAACCCAACTAAAAAGTCCGGGTAAAATTACGAACCCAACTAAAAGTCCGGGTAAAAAATACGAACCCAACTAAAAAGTCCGGGTAAAATTACGAACCCAAGTGAAACTCCGGGTAAAATTACGAACCCAACTAAAACTCCGGGTAAAATTACGAACCCAACTAAAAGTCCGGGTAAAAAATACGAACCCAACTAAAAAGTCCGGGTAAAATTACGAACCCAAGTAAAACTCCGGGTAAAATTACGAACCCAACTAAAAAGTCCGGGTAAAATTACGAACCCAAATAAAAAGTCCGGGTAAAATTACGAACCCAACTAAAACTCCGGGTAAAATTACGAACTCAACTAAAACTCCGGGTAAAATTACGAACCCAACTAAAACTCCGGGTAAAATTACGAACCCAACTAAAAGTCCGGGTAAAAAATACGAACCCAACTAAAAAGTCCGGGTAAAAAATACGAACCCAACTAAAAAGTCCGGGTAAAATTACGAACCCAACTAAAACTCCGGGTAAAAAATACGAACCCAACTAAAAAGTCCGGGTAAAATTACGAACCCAAGTAAAACTCCGGGTAAAATTACGAACCCAACTAAAACTCCGGGTAAAATTACGAACCCAACTAAAAGTCCGGGTAAAAAATACGAACCCAACTAAAAAGTCCGGGTAAAATTACGAACCCAACTAAAAGTCCGGGTAAAAAATACGAACCCAACTAAAAAGTCCGGGTAAAATTACGAACCCAAGTGAAACTCCGGGTAAAATTACGAACCCAACTAAAACTCCGGGTAAAATTACGAACCCAACTAAAAGTCCGGGTAAAAAATACGAACCCAACTAAAAAGTCCGGGTAAAATTACGAACCCAACTAAAAGTCCGGTAAAAAATACGAAACCAACTAAAACTCCGGGTAAAATTACGAACCCAACTAAAACTCCGGGTAAAATTACGAACCCAACTAAAACTCCGGGTAAAATTACGAACCCAACTAAAAGTCCGGGTACAAAATACGAACCCAACTAAAAGGTCCGGGTAAAATTACGAACCCAACTAAAACTCCGGGTAAAATTATGAACACAACTAAAAGTCCGGGTAAAAAATTCGAACCCAACTAAAAAGTCCGGGTAAAATTACGAATCCAACTAAAACTCCGGGTAAAATTACGAACCCAACTAAAAAGTCCGGGTAAAATTACGAACCCAACTAAAAAGTCCGGGTAAAATTACGAACCCAACTAAAACTCCGGGTAAAATTACGAACTCAACTAAAACTCCGGGTAAAATTACGAACCCAACTAAAACTCCGGGTAAAATTACGAACCCAACTAAAAGTCCGGGTAAAAATACGAACCCAACTAAAAAGTCCGGGTAAAATTACGAACCCAACTAAAACTCCGGGTAAAATTACGAACCCAACTAAAACTCCGGGTAAAATTACGAACCCAAGTAAAACTCCGGGTAAAATTACGAACCCAAGTAAAACTCCGGGTAAAATTACGAACCCAACTAAAACTCCGGGTAAAATTACGAACCCAACTAAAACTCCGGGTAAAATTGCGAACCCAAGTAAAACTCCGGGTAAAATTACGAACCCAAGTAAAAATCCGGGTAAAATTACGAACCCAACTAAAACTCCGGGTAAAATTACGAACCCAACTAAAAAGTCCGGGTAAAATTACGAACCCAAGTAAAACTCCGGGTAAAATTACGAACCCAACTAAAAAGTCCGGGTAAAATTACGAACCCAAATAAAAAGTCCGGGTAAAATTACGAACCCAACTAAAACTCCGGGTAAAATTACGAACTCAACTAAAACTCCGGGTAAAATTACGAACCCAACTAAAACTCCGGGTAAAATTACGAACCCAACTAAAAGTCCGGGTAAAAAATACGAACCCAACTAAAAAGTCCGGGTAAAAAATACGAACCCAACTAAAAAGTCCGGGTAAAATTACGAACCCAACTAAAACTCCGGGTAAAAAATACGAACCCAACTAAAAAGTCCGGGTAAAATTACGAACCCAAGTAAAACTCCGGGTAAAATTACGAACCCAACTAAAACTCCGGGTAAAATTACGAACCCAACTAAAAGTCCGGGTAAAAAATACGAACCCAACTAAAAAGTCCGGGTAAAATTACGAACCCAACTAAAAGTCCGGGTAAAAAATACGAACCCAACTAAAAAGTCCGGGTAAAATTACGAACCCAAGTGAAACTCCGGGTAAAATTACGAACCCAACTAAAACTCCGGGTAAAATTACGAACCCAACTAAAAGTCCGGGTAAAAAATACGAACCCAACTAAAAAGTCCGGGTAAAATTACGAACCCAACTAAAAGTCCGGGTAAAAAATACGAAACCAACTAAAACTCCGGGTAAAATTACGAACCCAACTAAAACTCCGGGTAAAATTACGAACCCAACTAAAACTCCGGGTAAAATTACGAACCCAACTAAAAGTCCGGGTACAAAATACGAACCCAACTAAAAGGTCCGGGTAAAATTACGAACCCAACTAAAACTCCGGGTAAAATTATGAACCCAACTAAAAGTCCGGGTAAAAAATTCGAACCCAACTAAAAAGTCCGGGTAAAATTACGAATCCAACTAAAACTCCGGGTAAAATTACGAACCCAACTAAAAAGTCCGGGTAAAATTACGAACCCAACTAAAAAGTCCGGGTAAAATTACGAACCCAACTAAAACTCCGGGTAAAATTACGAACTCAACTAAAACTCCGGGTAAAATTACGAACCCAACTAAAACTCCGGGTAAAATTACGAACCCAACTAAAAGTCCGGGTAAAAAATACGAACCCAACTAAAAAGTCCGGGTAAAATTACGAACCCAACTAAAACTCCGGGTAAAATTACGAACCCAACTAAAACTCCGGGTAAAATTACGAACCCAAGTAAAACTCCGGGTAAAATTACGAACCCAAGTAAAACTCCGGGTAAAATTACGAACCCAACTAAAACTCCGGGTAAAATTACGAACCCAACTAAAACTCCGGGTAAAATTGCGAACCCAAGTAAAACTCCGGGTAAAATTACGAACCCAAGTAAAAATCCGGGTAAAATTACGAACCCAACTAAAACTCCGGGTAAAATTACGAACCCAACTAAAACTCCGGGTAAAATTACGAACCCAAGTAAAACTCCGGGTAAAATTACGAACCCAACTAAAACTCCGGGTAAAATTACGAACCCAACTAAAACTCCGGGTAAAATTACGAACCCAACTAAAAGTCCGGGTAAAATACGAACCCAACTATTAACTCAAGACTCCGGGTAAAATTACGAACCCAACTAAAACTCCGGGTAAAATTACGAACCCAACTAAAACTCCGGGTAAAATTACGAACCCAACTAACAAGTCCGGGTAAGATTACGAACCCAACTAAAACTCCTGGTAAAATTATGAACCCAACTAAAAGTCTGGGTAAAAAATTCGAACCCAACTAAAAAGTCCGGGTAAATTTACGAACCCAATTAAAACTCCGGGTAAAATTACGAACTCAACTAAAACTCCGGGTAAAATTACGAACCCAACTAAAACTTCGGGTAAAATTACGAACCCAACTAAAAGTCCGGGTAAAAAATACGAACCCAACTAAAAAGTCCGGGTAAAAAATACGAACCCAACTAAAAAGTCCGGGTAAAATTACGAACCCAACTAAAACTCCGGGTAAAAAATACGAACCCAACTAAAAAGTCCGGGTAAAATTACGACCCCAGGTAAAACTCCGGGTAAAATTACGAACCCAACTAAAACTCCGGGTAAAATTACGAACCCAACTAAAAGTCCGGGTAAAAAATACGAACCCAACTAAAAAGTCCGGGTAAAATTACGAACCCAACTAAAAGTCCGGGTAAAAAATACGAACCCAACTAAAAAGTCCGGGTAAAATTACGAACCCAAGTGAAACTCCGGGTAAAATTACGAACCCAACTAAAACTCCGGGTAAAATTACGAACCCAACTAAAAGTCCGGGTAAAAAATACGAACCCAACTAAAAAGCCCGGCTAAAATTACGAACCCAACTAAAAGTCCGGGTAAAAAATACGAACCCAACTAAAAAGTCCGGGTAAAATTACGAACCCAAGTAAAACTCCGGGTAAATTACGAACCCAACTAAAAAGTCCGGGTAAAATTACGAACCCAAATAAAAAGTCCGGGTAAAATTACGAACCCAACTAAAACTCCGGGTAAAATTACGAACTCAACTAAAACTCCGGGTAAAATTGCGAACCCAACTAAAACTCCGGGTAAAATTACGAACCCAACTAAAAGTCCGGGTAAAAAATACGAACCCAACTAAAAAGTCCGGGTAAAAAATACGAACCCAACTAAAAAGTCCGGGTAAAATTACGAACCCAACTAAAACTCCGGGTAAAAAACACGAACCCAACTAAAAAGTCCGGGTAAAATTACGAACCCAAGTAAAACTCCGGGTAAAATTACGAACCCAACTAAAACTCCGGGTAAAATTACGAACCCAACTAAAAGT
The DNA here is from genome assembly GCA_964023965.1 of Melinopterus prodromus. Lineage (NCBI taxonomy): Eukaryota > Metazoa > Arthropoda > Insecta > Coleoptera > Scarabaeidae > Melinopterus > Melinopterus prodromus. Next base: position 14,966 of record CAXIES010000045.1, read on the forward strand.
CCGGGTAAAAAATACGAACCCAACTAAAAAGTCCGGGTAAAATTACGAACCCAACTAAAAGTCCGGGTAAAAAATACGAACCCAACTAAAAAGTCCGGGTAAAATTACGAACCCAAGTGAAACTCCGGGTAAAATTACGAACCCAACTAAAACTCCGGGTAAAATTACGAACCCAACTAAAAGTCCGGGTAAAAAATACGAACCCAACTAAAAAGTCCGGGTAAAATTACGAACCCAACTAAAAGTCCGGGTAAAAAATACGAACCCAACTAAAAAGTCCGGGTAAAATTACGAACCCAAGTAAAACTCCGGGTAAAATTACGAACCCAACTAAAACTCCGGGTGAAATTACGAACCCAACTAAAAAGTCCGGGTAAAATTACGAACCCAAATAAAAAGTCCGGGTAAAATTACGAACCCAACTAAAACTCCGGGTAAAATTACGAACTCAACTAAAACTCCGGGTAAAATTACGAACCCAACTAAAACTCCGGGTAAAAAAATACGAACCCAACTAAAACTCCGGGCAAAAATACTAACCCAACTAAAAAGTCCGGGTAAAAAATACGAACCCAACTAAAACTCCGGGTAAAATTACGAACCCAACTAAAAGTCCGGTTAAAAAATACGAACCCAACTAAAAAGTCCGGGTAAAATTACGAACCCAAGTGAAACTCCGGGTAAAATTACGAACCCAACTAAAACTCCGGGTAAAATTACGAACCCAACTAAAAGTCCGGGTAAAAAATACGAACCCAACTAAAAAGTCCGGGTAAAATTACGAACCCAACTAAAAGTCCGGGTAAAAAATACGAACCCAACTAAAAAGTCCGGGTAAAATTACGAACCCAAGTAAAACTCCGGGTAAAATTACGAACCCAACTAAAACTCCGGGTAAAATTACGAACCCAACTAAAAAGTCCGGGTAAAATTACGAACCCAAATAAAAAGTCCGGGTAAAATTACGAACCCAACTAAAACTCCGGGTAAAATTACGAACTCAACTAAAACTCCGGGTAAAATTACGAACCCAACTAAAACTCCGGGTAAAAAAATACGAACCCAACTAAAACTCCGGGCAAAAATACTAACCCAACTAAAAAGTCCGGGTAAAAAATACGAACCCAACTAAAACTCCGGGTAAAAATACGAACCCAACTAAAACTCCGGGTAAAAATACGAACCCAACTAAAACTCCGGGTAAAAAATACGAACCCAACTAAAACTCCGGGTAAAAATACGAACCCAACTAAAACTCCGGGTAAAAATACGAACCCAACTAAAACTCCGGGTAAAAAATACGAACTCAACTAAAACTCCGGCTAAAAAATACGAACCCAACTAAAACTCCGGGCAAAAATACTAACCCAACTAAAAAGTCCGGGTAAAAAATACGAACCCAACTAAAACTCCGGGTAAAAATACGAACCCAACTAAAACTCCGGGTAAAAATACGAACCCAACTAAAACTCCGGGTAAAAAATACGAACCCAACTAAAACTCCGGGTAAAAAATACGAACCCAACTAAAAAGTCCGGTAAAAAATATGAACCCAACTAAAACTCCAGGTAAAATTACCAACACAACTAAAACTCCGGGTAAAAATACGAACCCAACTAAAACTCCGGGTAAAAAATACGAACCCAACTAAAACTCCGGGTAAAAATACGAACCCAACTAAAACTCCGGGTAAAATTACGAACCCAACTAAAAGTCCGGGTAAAAAATACGAACCCAACTAAAAAGTCCGGGTAAAATTACGAACCCAACTAAAACTCCGGGTAAAATTACGAACCCAACTAAAACTCCTGGTAAAAAATACGAACCCAACTAAAAAGTCCGGGTAAAATTACGAACCCAACGAAAAAGTCCGGGTAAAATTGCGAACCCAACTAAAACTCCGGGTAAAATTACGAACTCAACTTAAACTCCGGGTAAAATTACGAACCCAACTAAAACTCCGGGTAAAATTACGAACCCAACTAAAAGTCCGGGTAAAAAATACGAACCCAACTAAAAAGTCCGGGTAAAATTATGAACCCAACTAAAACTCCGGGTAAAATTACGAACCCAACTAAAACTCCGGGTAAAATTACGAACCCAAGTAAAACTCCAGGTAAAATTACGAACCCAAGTAAAACTCCGGGTAAAATTACGAACCCAACTAAAACTCCGGGTAAAATTACGAACCCAACTAAAACTCCGGGTAAAATTACGAACCCAACTAAAAGTCCGGGTAAAAATACGAACCCAACTAAAAAGTCCGGGTAACTCTAGACTCCGGGTAAAATTACGAACCCAACTAAAACTCCGGGTAAAATTACGAACCCAACTAAAACTCCGGGTAAAATTACGAACCCAACTAAAAGTCCGGGTAAAAAATACGAACCCAACTAAAAAGTCCGGGTAAAATTACGAACCCAACTAAAACTCCGGGTAAAATTACGAACCCAACTAAAACTCCTGGTAAAAAATACGAACCCAACTAAAAAGTCCGGGTAAAATTACGAACCCAACGAAAAAGTCCGGGTAAAATTGCGAACCCAACTAAAACTCCGGGTAAAATTACGAACTCAACTAAAACTCCGGGTAAAATTACGAACCCAACTAAAACTCCGGGTAAAATTACGAACCCAACTAAAAGTCCGTGTAAAAAATACGAACCCAACTAAAAGTCCGGGTAAAATTATGAACCCAACTAAAACTCCGGGTAAAATTACGAACCCAACTAAAACTCCGGGTAAAATTACGAACCCAAGTAAAACTCCAGGTAAAATTACGAACCCAAGTAAAACTCCGGGTAAAATTACGAACCCAACTAAAACTCCGGGTAAAATTACGAACCCAACTAAAACTCCGGGTAAAATTACGAACCCAACTAAAAGTCCGGGTAAAAATACGAACCCAACTAAAAAGTCCGGGTAACTCTAGACTCCGGGTAAAATTACGAACCCAACTAAAACTCCTGGTAAAATTACGAACCCAACTAAAACTCCGGGTAAAATTACGAACCCAACTAAAACTCCGGGTACAAAATACGAACCCAACTAAAAGGTCCGGGTAAAATTACGAACCCAACTAAAACTCCGGGTAAAATTATGAACCCAACTAAAAGTCCGGGTAAAAAATTCGTACCCAACTAAAAAGTCCGGGTAAAATTACGAATCCAACTAAAACTCCGGGTAAACTTACGAACCCAACTAAAAAGTCCGGGTAAAATTGCGAACCCAACTAAAAAGTCCTTGTAAAATTACGAACCCAACTAAAAAGTCCGGGTAAAATTACGAACCCAACTAAAACTCCGGGTAAAATTACGAACTCAACTAAAACTCCGGGTAAAATTACGAACCCAACGAAAACTCCGGGTAAAATTACGAACCCAACTAAAAGTCCGGGTAAAAAATACGAACCCAACTAAAAAGTCCGGGTAAAATTACGAACCCAACTAAAACTCCGGGTAAACTTACGAACCCAAGTAAAACTCCGGGTAAAATTACGAACCCAACTAAAAAGTCCGGGTAAAATTACGAACCCAAATAAAAAGTCCGGGTAAAATTACGAACCCAACTAAAACTCCGGTAAAATTACGAACTCAACTAAAACTCCGGGTAAAATTACGAACCCAACTAAAACTCCGGGTAAAATTACGAACCCAACTAAAAGTCCGGGTAAAAAATACGAACCCAACTAAAAAGTCCGGGTAAAAAATACGAACCCAACTAAAAAGTCCGGGTAAAATTACGAACCCAACTAAAACTCCGGGTAAAAAATACGAACCCAACTAAAAAGTCCGGGTAAAATTACGAACCCAAGTAAAACTCCGGGTAAAATTACGAACCCAACTAAAACTCCGGGTAAAATTACGAACCCAACTAAAAGTCCGGGTAAAAAATACGAACCCAACTAAAAAGTCCGGGTAAAATTACGAACCCAACTAAAAGTCCGGGTAAAAAATACGAACCAAACTAAAAAGTCCGGGTAAAATTACGAACCCAAGTGAAACTCCGGGTAAAATTACGAACCCAACTAAAACTCCGGGTAAAATTACGAACCCAACTAAAAGTCCGGGTAAAAAATACGAACCCAACTAAAAAGTCCGGGTAAAATTACGAACCCAACTAAAAGTCCGGGTAAAAAATACGAACCCAACTAAAAAGTCCGGGTAAAATTACGAACCCAAGTAAAACTCCGGGTAAAATTACGAACCCAACTAAAACTCCGGGTAAAATTACGAACCCAACTAAAAAGTCCGGGTAAAATTACGAACCCAAACAAAAAGTCCGGGTAAAATTACGAACCCAACAAAAACTCCGGGTAAAATTACGAACTCAACTAAAACTCCGGGTAAAATTACGAACCCAACTAAAACTCCGGGTAAAAAAATACGAACCCAACTAAAACTCCGGGCAAAAATACTAACCCAACTAAAAAGTCCGGGTAAAAAATACGAACCCAACTAAAACTCCGGGTAAAAATACGAACCCAACTAAAACTCCGGGTAAAAATACGAACCCAACTAAAACTCCGGGTAAAAAATACGAACCCAACTAAAACTCCGGGTAAAAATACGAACCCAACTAAAACTCCGGGTAAAAATACGAACCCAACTAAAACTCCGGGTAAAAAATACGAACCCAACTAAAACTCCGGCTAAAAAATACGAACCCAACTAAAACTCCGGGCAAAAATACTAACCCAACTAAAAAGTCCGGGTAAAAAATACGAACCTAACTAAAACTCCGGGTAAAAATACGAACCCAACTAAAACTCCGGGTAAAAATACGAACCCAACTAAAACTCCGGGTAAAAAATACGAACCCAACTAAAACTCCGGGTAAAAAATACGAACCCAACTAAAAAGTCCGGTAAAAAATATGAACCCAACTAAAACTCCGGGTGAAATTACCAACACAACTAAAACTCCGGGTAAAAATACGAACCAAACTAAAACTCCGGGTAAAAAATACGAACCCAACTAAAACACCGGGTAAAAAATACGAACCCAACTAAAACTCCGGGTAAAATTACGAACCCAACTAAAAGTCCGGGTAAAAAATACGAACCCAACTAAAAAGTCCGGGTAAAATTACGAACCCAACTAAAACTCCGGGTAAAATTACGAACCCAACTAAAACTCCTGGTAAAAAATACGAACCCAACTAAAAAGTCCGGGTAAAATTACGAACCCAACGAAAAAGTCCGGGTAAAATTACGAACCCAACTAAAACTCCGGGTAAAATTACGAACTCAACTAAAACTCCGGGTAAAATTACGAACCTAACTAAAACTCCGGGTAAAATTACGAACCCAACTAAAAGTCCGGGTAAAAAATACGGACCCAACTAAAAAGTCCGGGTAAAATTATGAACCCAACTAAAACTCCGGGTAAAATTACGAACCCAACTAAAACTCCGGGTAAAATTACGAACCCAAGTAAAACTCCAGGTAAAATTACGAACCCAAGTAAAACTCCGGGTAAAATTACGAACCCAACTAAAACTCCGGGTAAAATTACGAACCCAACTAAAACTCCGGGTAAAATTACGAACCCAACTAAAAGTCCGGGTAAAAATACGAACCCAACTAAAAAGTCCGGGTAAAATTACGAACCCAACGAAAAAGTCCGGGTAAAATTGCGAACCCAACTAAAACTCCGGGTAAAATTACGAACTCAACTAAAACTCCGGGTAAAATTACGAACCCAACTAAAACTCCGGGTAAAATTACGAACCCAACTAAAAGTCCGGGTAAAAAATACGAACCCAACTAAAAAGTCCGGGTAAAATTATGAACCCAACAAAAACTCCGGGTAAAATTACGAACCCAACTAAAACTCCGGGTAAAATTACGAACCCAAGTAAAACTCCAGGTAAAATTACGAACCCAAGTAAAACTCCGGGTAAAATTACGAACCCAACTAAAACTCCGGGTAAAATTACGAACCCAACTAAAACTCCGGGTAAAATTACGAACCCAACTAAAAGTCCGGGTAAAAATACGAACCCAACTAAAAAGTCCGGGTAACTCTAGACTCCGGGTAAAATTACGAACCCAACTAAAACTCCGGGTAAAATTACGAACCCAACTAAAACTCCGGGTAAAATTACGAACCCAACTAAAAGTCCGGGTACAAAATACGAACCCAACTAAAAGGTCCGGGTAAAATTACGAACCCAACTAAAACTCCGGGTAAAATTATGAACCCAACTAAAAGTCCGGGTAAAAAATTCGTACCCAACTAAAAAGTCCGGATAAAATTACGAATCCAACTAAAACTCCGGGTAAACTTACGAACCCAACTAAAAAGTCCGGGTAAAATTACGAACCCAACTAAAAAGTCCGGGTAAAATTACGAACCCAAATAAAAAGTCCGGGTAAAATTACGAACCCAACTAAAACTCCGGGTAAAATTACGAACTCAACTAAAACTCCGGGTAAAATTACGAACCCAACGAAAACTCCGGGTAAAATTACGAACCCAACTAAAAGTCCGGGTAAAAAATACGAACCCAACTAAAAAGTCCGGGTAAAATTACGAACCCAACTAAAACTCCGGGTAAACTTACGAACCCAAGTAAAACTCCGGGTAAAATTACGAACCCAACTAAAAAGTCCGGGTAAAATTACGAACCCAAATAAAAAGTCCGGGTAAAATTACGAACCCAACTAAAACTCCGGGTAAAATTACGAACTCAACTAAAACTCCGGGTAAAATTACGAACGCAACTAAAACTCCGGGTAAAATTACGAACCCAACTAAAAGTCCGGGTAAAAAATACGAACCCAACTAAAAAGTCCGGGTAAAAAATACGAACCCAACTAAAAAGTCCGGGTAAAATTACGAACCCAACTAAAACTCCGGGTAAAAAATACGAACCCAACTAAAAAGTCCGGGTAAAATTACGAACCCAAGTAAAACTCCGGGTAAAATTACGAACCCAACTAAAACTCCGGGTAAAATTACGAACCCAACTAAAAGTCCGGGTAAAAAATACGAACCCAACTAAAAAGTCCGGGTAAAATTACGAACCCAACTAAAAGTCCGGGTAAAAAATACGAACCAAACTAAAAAGTCCGGGTAAAATTACGAACCCAAGTGAAACTCCGGGTAAAATTACGAACCCAACTAAAACTCCGGGTAAAATTACGAACCCAACTAAAAGTCCGGGTAAAAAATACGAACCCAACTAAAAAGTCCGGGTAAAATTACGAACCCAACTAAAAGTCCGGGTAAAAAATACGAACCCAACTAAAAAGTCCGGGTAAAATTACGAACCCAAGTAAAACTCCGGGTAAAATTACGAACCCAACTAAAACTCCGGGTAAAATTACGAACCCAACTAAAAAGTCCGGGTAAAATTACGAACCCAAATAAAAAGTCCGGGTAAAATTACGAACCCAACAAATACTCCGGGTAAAATTACGAACTCAACTAAAACTCCGGGTAAAATTACGAACCCAACTAAAACTCCGGGTAAAAAAATACGAACCCAACTAAAACTCCGGGCAAAAATACTAACCCAACTAAAAAGTCCGGGTAAAAATTACGAACCCAACTAAAACTCCGGGTAAAAATACGAACCCAACTAAAACTCCGGGTAAAAATACGAACCCAACTAAAACTCCGGGTAAAAAATACGAACCCAACTAAAACTCCGGGTAAAAATACGAACCCAACTAAAACTCCGGGTAAAAATACGAACCCAACTAAAACTCCGGGTAAAAAATACGAACCCAACTAAAACTCCGGCTAAAAAATACGAACCCAACTAAAACTCCGGGCAAAAATACTAACCCAACTAAAAAGTCCGGGTAAAAAATACGAACCCAACTAAAACTCCGGGTAAAAATACGAACCCAACTAAAACTCCGGGTAAAAATACGAACCCAACTAAAACTCCGGGTAAAAAATACGAACCCAACTAAAACTCCGGGTAAAAAATACGAACCCAACTAAAAAGTCCTGTGAAAAATATGAACCCAACTAAAACTCCGGGTAAAATTACCAACACAACTAAAACTCCGGGTAAAAATACGAACCCAACTAAAACTCCGGGTAAAAAATACGAACCCAACTAAAACTCCGGGTAAAAAATACGAACCCAACTAAAACTCCGGGTAAAATTACGAACCCAACTAAAAGTCCGGGTAAAAAATACGAACCCAACTAAAAAGTCCGGGTAAAATTACGAACCCAACTAAAACTCCGGGTAAAATTACGAACCCAACTAAAAGTCC